>JAQBSW010007427.1:0-40886 GCA_029291075.1 Eudiplozoon nipponicum | reverse complement strand
CTATCATTAAGTTTCGTTAACTTTTAATTTTCTCGGACCTATTGCTCAAATAAGTTGGAGTAAACAGCGACTATTACCTGACGTGAACGGTTCTTCCATTTCTTTATCCTGTCTGATTAATAAGTATTCGAGATCGACTTTTAGACTGCGCTTAAGTCGGTGTCTTATATTATTTTGAGCCGAACCAGGTGGAATTTGACGCCTTGTTTCGAGTATCTCCATAGATTTTACAGAGAGCCAAAGATTATTTCCCTGGGGGCCTGCAATGCCACATACAGTAGTACCTGTATTGTGAATAATGGAACTTATCTTGGACCAAAGTAAACTCTAATTTTCGCCATCAAAACCAGTTATCTTTGACTTTAGAACATCTTCATACTTTTGTCGGAAGAATGGTTGTTCCAGTTTGCTTACATCTATTTTGGGTTTATTTTTTTATTTCCCCAGAAAATTTTAGTGCAAGTCTACAACGGATAAGTTTATGGTTCGAGTCGACAGAAGTGTTCCATAAAGAACGACAATCCTGAATGCAACCATGCCATCTATAACTAATTGCTATATGATGTATTTTGGTCCACAGTTGTCCGGGAGTTGGAGGACACCATGTGGCGCAATATCTAACAATATGTCTGAAGCTTTTAATACTTAAATATAATCTATATTTCGCGCAGTTATCCAAGAGTCGCTCACTATTATCGTTGCGCGTCGAGCTTAAAGTGTATCTTTCATCTAATCAAGATAATATCTGAATTTCGTGCTCTACCTTGTAAGGAGCTTAGTTTCGAGTGCAAGGTGTCCTTGCTTTCGTCTATGTTGCATTCGCTAGGAGCACATTCAAATACAACGAAAATATAATGTTGATTACGGGTTTTTTCATTGGTTTATTCGATGTATTTAAACGTTCAACACACAGTCGACTATTTAAATGTCTCCGTTCAATTAAGCAAGCTACAGCTCGTTTGCTAAGGAAAATACTAACGCTCTATTTAACGGCTTGAGAAGGCTCCGTGGAACCAGATTTTCGCAGCCTATAACGCGTAAATAGGGATAGTGCAACCATTTCTGTAATGCACGTAGGATCCTGCGTTCTGATTTCAGATATGCAACATATATTGATTTCTAATTTATCCAACGTTCGTGCAATAGCTTATTGTTGTCCAAGATGTTTTAATTGTCGCATAGTAAACAGGCCTATGCTAAAACCTAACCTAGGTTTAATGAATTCGGGTTTCGTTATTTGGCGACCCGATATTGGGCTCGGTGATATGATCGACAACAGCTATATTCATAGTATCTAAAAGATTGTTGTTGTTCGATTGAAAGGAGGAAAGAAAAGGAGAGGAAGCGGAATCAGAGATAAATTTGTTTGCAGTAGCCCTGCACGACTCAGGAGATAAGTCGACCATTTTATACTGCGCGACGGCCGATGCAGTATGTAATCATTGTAATTCGTATTGTTCATAATTATATTTGGACTGTTAAAGAACACTAGGCCCCCATTTCTAGTGAAGATATTTTGTTTTCGGAGTTTTCCTTCTCTAAGATAGTCTGCCAAACAAAGCTGATGAACACTATTTGCCAAAACGTCAGTGGCCAAAGTTTCCTTCAGCAGCCTAAACTTGCCTTTCGCTTCGGGCACGCTTGCACTTATTCCGTCACTACACATTTAAAAAACCAGGACACGTCTGCCTAGAGCAACAGATTTTGAAGCAAACGTGCCCTGGTTCGAGCCCTATCCGCGGCAAATTCTTTATAGTACGTGATGAATTCCCAATTATGACTAAACCAGTCTATTGGATAAAATGCCTTTTTAAATTATGAAATGCTTATTTTATACAGGCAAATGTATGTACATAATGGGTCTGCCGTTTATATCAAGTTCTAATTTGTCTGAATTTATACACTCAATAGTTCTATTACTATTTTGGAATTTGTTTAATGATTTTTTATTATTTTGGCATTTGAATGCCTGCTTAATTTGGTTTAATAATAGAACTTCACGAGATTTTCTTTGTTTAAGCAATATAGTTTCACCAATAATTTACAAAACGTGATGCTTTCATTTAGGAACAGCATACTTCAGCGCAGCAAGTATTGATTTTGCATAAAAATGGATGACTCACGATGTAGCATGTTTTGCTTCAAAATGAGTTTATCAACATTCTCGCCATCATTGACTTCATCGTCACCATTATAATCGTAAAAAGTATTTATCAGTATAAGACGCTGATGATTCATTGCCTTTTAATTATGCAATTTTTTGTTTTGTGGGCTATAGCATTATAATGTCTTACATTTTTAGTATTGATTGATAATATTGCTTCCACCTCTTTATTTGTATAACTTATTTAAAAATCTAACGACACAGAGACGCCAACATAAAACCTAATGAGTCATGCAGGTATAAACTAGCGGACCATCGAACATGTTGATTATCTAGTGACGGATTGAAATGATAAAGACAGTATCCTTTGTACACCAATATCTGCCTTTGATAGCTCTGAAGAGATTTAATTGTGAACCTTGAGTTTTTGTTGTATGCCAAAGACGTGCCGATTTTATTTTGCGTAGTAGACAGTTTTATGTTCAATTTACTATCGAATTGTACTTAGTTTGTAAATGCCAAATTAATGGTCTACTTTACACAAAGCCATACAAATTCCAATAATACCGAAATTGACTAAAATTTATGCTTGAAACTTAATTTGTGTGCCACGATTGATTCTTCACGTAACTTATTAATATTATTACGTGTTATACTTTTTATCCTACTTTCAACACTTGTTGCTCTTTAGATTACCATTACCTTCGACAACCCACTTCAAATATCTATCCATTTGTTGGCTAAATTTCGTTTATTCAGAACCCAGTTCGCTGCGTGCAATACATGCTTGTGTAAGCTTGTGTGAAAACGCAATTATCGATTGGTAATTCTACAGATGCCAATTTAGCTTCTTATTATGCTGGTATTAATCGATTGCCTATATGGTGTCTGTATGGTGTGCGTTTTTAGAGTTATGCTAGTTATATTTTAATGAATATTATATCTGGATATTTTGATAAAATCCTTATCAAATTGCTTGCCTATATTTCTATTCCACATATTTAAAAAATTACTTCGTCTAATAAGAAATAATTGCTCTTATTTGTTTCTACCTATTCGGACATTTGGCAAATTATTTACGCCTTTTTAGATATTGAAATTTTCGTCTGCGATAAGCAGTTTTTATTTCTGGCAGTATTTTGCTAGCCTTGCCAGTGTAAAGTGTCTGTAGCTACAAAAATATCCATCTTAACTAAATGGATAGTGTTTCACATAACAAAGTAAACTAGATCTAGCCACAGAACTCTACTGGTAGTCACGTTTGCTAAGATTTTTTCTTACTCAAGTGTATTTTAGATAGTGATTTTTCGGTGCGATGTAAACATATGAGTGATAAGTAAAATTTTGCAGGTTATGCTCCGATTCCTCATTATAACTCATGGTATATTAGCGTTGTTTATTAGAAATGTATGATTTAGATTACCGAAATTGTTCTTCTTTCGTCTTGAAATTGTGCTGTGAGTTATAATAAAGCCGAATATCATTCAGAAAAATAAGAAGCAAGTATCACCATGGAAATCATATAGCTAAACCCATTGATAGCAGTAAACTAGACTTCATCGTTTTAGAATCATTTTTATTTATGCGGTTTTGGTTGTTCGTATTTGCCTGTGGGAGGAATTTGATTTTTAGTATATTAATGACAGGCTAGACGGATTCTGTTTCCAAAATTTACATGAGGAACACTGCCGACGCATCTAAGACTATATAAAAATGTAGTTGAACAAACGTATGACAATGAAATTTCTGTTAGAATGTTGGCGCCAATTGTAATAGGCTCGCAAAAGCTAATACTTCGGATATTGGGCGATAATTAAGTGTAACAAGCTTTATGGAACAGAACAGGTTTAACCTGTGCGTCTTCTCTTAACAAAGCTAAAGATTCTCGTGCTACCTTTTCGAATGTTGTTTGTAGCATAAACAAACATTAGCAGTTGGCTGATGAATGCAGTGAATTTTGTCCACGCCATCCCTGAAATAAAACAGTTTTCATTTTACAGTTGATTCTGACAATGCTTGTTATCATGTGCCGTGCTAACATGAGTTATAGAAAAGACTTGTGGAATTGCAATTGGCGCTGGTAGCGCTTAAGAATTTTCGTGGCTTTATATTTAGTAGATGTCTTTGAATCCATCTGTTAGGTATGCCAGTAAAGTTTATGTATTGATTTGAAATGTTTATTAGCTTTGGTTATGGTAACAAAATATTCATCTAATGCTATTTATATTCACTTGTTCACGTTTTTAACGCATTAGTTGAAGAACTACGCAACTGGCTTCATTGGTTGTAAGGGAAGTCAGGACTACCTTCGTGGTTATCCATGTGGCTTATGGCAACTGTTTCATGCCATGACTGTAGCCAACTTTCTTAAAGAACAGAAACAGCGTAAGTTCACTATCTATCATTTGTATGCATATAATCATGAATTTATAGAGTATCAGTACTTTCTTTGATAATAATTTGATATGTATGCGATGCGAATAAAGCTATAAATATAATTAACATGTAAATCGATATTTTTCCGAGACCACCATGGATAGCTTAGTAATTGTCATTCTCTCTTGCGGTAATAAATTTCCAGCCTCTAAGTCTAAGGTGTAACCGCATGATCAGCAATTATTTATTGAAACTTTGTTGTTTAAAAATAAAGGATTGATTTAGATTAATTATTGTTTTTGCATAAATTCAAATTTAAATATTCGATCAGTTTAATCAGTTATTTTTTGTTTCAGAGCGTTTATATATGTAGGTAAAAAACGTTTTCGGGAAACTAACCTTTATTAGCGAAACAACTATTAATGATTTTATATTTCGTTATTCTTCTCACTTGCGCGAAGAATTAGTGCAAATTATGTGAACACGTAAAAGAAAGAAGTGGTCAACTGTATTTTGGCTATAAACGAAATACTGGTTGCTAGCTACATTCGTTTTTTTTGCTTTATTTGTTTCGACTATCTGGGTTTAGTCTTACGCAAAGCCTATCTTGTTCCAACGCCCAATCTTTCTTGCGTTATGTTTCTTGTATTAGATTGTAATTCTTTCACCTTCTAATTAAAGGTAGTTATTTAAAAAACTAATTCGTCAACCCGCATCCTCAATAGAATATGTTAAGTTGGACACTATAAAATGTATGATTTCGCCGTTCTTCAAATACTCCTCTGCAGTTCACGATAAATTTATTCATAGGTTCATTTAAAATGAATAAAATTTAGTAAAAAGAAAAGCTTAATTTACGTATGAAACGAAAATTGGTAGTCAGTCATGAAAATTATGCAACTAACTTAACGAAAGAGGTTAGTTAAGATAAAAAATTCCCTTAATCAGTGTTCAACTCAGTACGAGCCATAAATTAAAATATACACTGAGATAACAGTTAACGAATGAAATTTAAAAACATTTTACTAGGATTAACTTCGAAATAAGGTTTTTGCAGTCGTTTCTTTCCTACTTTTAAATAATGCTATCCTCCAAATCTAACCTAACGATTTTTCCACCGCATTTTCACTTATAATACCATTTCTTGATTTAATTTCAATAGTTTCGCCAATCAATTCTGTCGTTCTGTTTCGAATTAATGCCGCTACGTGTCTAAATTCATCCCAGTTAACCGTGGTCATTCCATTACATATCCGGAAAGATAAGGCCTAGTAACATGTGCATATATAAAAGCAGTACTACGTAACCAAGAATGGATAAATAGATTATAAATTCACTGTGCATATTTCACCTAATCTTCATAGCTTCAGCAGGTCTGAAGATTTGATATTTACCGGTACGTCGGTAGAAACAGAAAAATATTTCAGTTACTAAGTCATGTACAATAGTTAACGACCTCGGCTTAACCGCAAATTATGCCTCCATCCTCCTTTAGTCGACTTTCCCGTCTATTGTTATCCTTCCTGGAGGCTCGTTCCTCCACCTGTTTATGGATCGAATGTTACCGAACAGACGTTCATTACGAAAAGCAAATCTAAGTTTCAGTGGTTTGTGGTAATTGTTACTAGTTATTTACAGTTTACTCAGTCATTTAATAGCATAATTCATGGAAACTGCTAATTTGGGCTAACAACGCATTAATTCCAATTTGTGCTTCATAAATTTCGTTATAGTATTTTTTATAAGATTTTAATTAATAATATAAATGTGCCTAATATTTTGGTTATGGACTATTTATAAAAAATATAATTAATTAGTGCTACATCCAGTAGCACAGCAACACCCTGTTATACAATGTCTCATATGTATAGTAATTTTCATCCGCGGGCACTAACCAATAATTTCGGCACCTTTCTCATAAACTTCCGCGATACTGGGGGATATCATTTTCGCTCTCTCGAAATCAGTTTAGGACGTGCTAAGGAATTTTGCAGATGATAATTAAATTAAGTAGGCACAGGCCTTGTACTGCTACCTAAAGCATATGGGCATAATTATCGTAATTATAAAAATAAAATATTCTTCCAGGTACTTTCGTTAAAGGATTTGTACTGATGTCTGTTGGACAGTTTGCCGTCGTGCTCTAACGGTGACCACTGAATGTTGAAACGCGTCAGTGCGTACTATTTACGGTAGCTTTGCTATATTATGCGACAGATTATTATTTTACCACCGACCGCGCAATGACTGCTTTTCTTGTCCTCGAGTTGTCTATAGGAAAACATTTGGATTTAATTGTGGTCATACAGCCCATTTATGTGTGATCCTGAATAAATTAACAATTGTTCAGCAAAATGTTATAATTTTTCGATGTTAGATTGGAGTTCCAAGGACATGTGAAATAGACCAATTATATTCTGATCACAATTTCCATTTTCGTTTTGTCTTCGATCGGGCTGAGTTTGTATTCGTCCCAATGGAATGTGGTTATATCGCATCTTTGTTTACTGGCAACGTTTCGGAACGAAAATCCCCGTTCCATTTTCAGGCCAATTTAAGCACATTTGTTTAAATCTGCTATTTTGAATATTGTGAGTTGTATATATGTGATAAATGGGCCCGGCGATGGAACGGGGATTTCTGTTCCGAAACGTTGCCAGTAAACAAAGATGTGATAGAACCGCATTTCCATTGGGACGAATACAAACTCAGCCCGATCGAAGACAAAACGAAAATTGCAATTTTGATCAATCGGATCTTTGTGAAACTGTCGGTGCAAAACTAAAACCCGCGTACGCCAAACGCGGCATTGGAAAATATGAAGCAGGCACTCCGCAATCAAATTTAAAAAAAGACTAATTATCTGTAACTAAATAAAGGAATTGTGTCAATCTTTTAATCTTCAGTCGGTTTTATTTTTGGGTCGAGCTATTCAGTATGCGGTTAGCATTTTTAAGTCCTGTTTATGTTCAAGTATACCAATCATAACAGCAATATAATACGTTTAAAAGCTTATACTTATCTGTTGCATAACTGGAACATCACTATGTTGTGAAGTCACTTATTAATTTAGCAATTAATTGCTCTTTCTTTATATATTTTTCGTTGTGATGTGCAAATATGCAATTATGTATTATGTATCTTTTAACAAGTAAATTCAAATATGATCAAAATGATATGCCAACGTTAGCATAAACAAAAGGTATAATCTCATGTACACATACACTTTCTGCTTACTGGTGGCTCATCCGTTGCAGCCCGCATTATGCTTTTAACTCATATATTTATTCAAGAATATAAATGAGCTAAAATTTACCTTCAAATGTATATACACATATATGTGTATCACTTATTCATGCAGAATTCCTATTGTTTCTCTTGAAAGTTATGATGCAAGTTACAAATATTATCAATGTATTTGTAGGTGTAGATACTGGCGGCATTATCGTTGGCCCTGTTTCTGCTGTTGCTTACGCTCTACACAATTTTGTGCCGCGCTTCTTCTCTTGCTCACACTGTGCCTATCACTTTGCAGCAGCCACCGTCAATGTTGGCATAGAATCTGAAGGGAAGACTGTAGAGCAGGTGTTACCAAATCGAGTAAATCGAGAAATGATACAAACTCTGAAGAGCGAAATAGAGCTTGGCAAAACGATTAAAGCGCCTAGTACTGCCGCTAGCGAAGTTCTTTGGCTATGGAAAGTGCACAATGCAGTTAACAAGCGACTAGCCTATGCGCCAAGTACAGATCCTGCCTTTCCGAAGACGGTATTCGACGATATTTTTGCATAAAATTACAAATTAACTGCTATTTTGCGATTTTCATTTGTTATTTAACATTTATTTTCGTACGGATATATATATTTGTGTTTATACAAATGTTTATTTATGTGTATATGTGATTTTGAATCTATAAATGTATTTGTACATGTATTTATACTAGCATGTGTGCACTGTTGTATGTATATATGCATGTATTTATGTATTTATTTTTTTTCTTGTTACGTACGTACGTACGTACGAATGTATGTATGTATGTATGTATGTATGTATGTATGTATGTATGTATGTATGTATGTATGTATGTATGTATGTATGTATGTATGTATGTATGTATGTATGTATGTATGTATGTATGTATGTATGTATGTATGTATGTATGTATGTATGTATGTATGTATGTATGTATGTATGTATGTATGTATGTATGTATGTATGTGTGTATGTATGTATGTATGTATGTGTGTATGTATGTATGTATGTATGTATGTATGTATGTATGTATGTATGTATTTATGTATGCATGTGTGTATATATATATGTTTGTATTTATGTATGTATGTATGTATGTATGTATTTATGTATTTATATATGTAATACTATATATGTATTCGTGTGTGTAGGTATGCATATGTGTATAGTCATGCATGTGCACATTCATGTAAATATATAACTTGCGTGCATCTGAATATGTATCTTCCCATCATATAAGATAAATATATTATGTGTGTGTGCATGTATTTGTTCATATATATATATATATATATTTATACTGCTCTATATATATATATATATATATATAACAAATGCATGTACGTATTTATATATGCATGTATGAATGTATATAGATATGTACGTATGGGTGTATTCATGTATATATGTATGTATGTATGTGCGTATTTATAAATGCATGTGTATATGTAAGTATGCACACATGTATGTGTATGTTTACATGAGCATATTTGCTATTCGTATTACTTTTTTAATTAAAAGGTGAAAATGAAACTAGAATCGAAGTATTGGTGAGCCGTGGTTATCACTTCTGTAAAATATTATTCACCATATCGATCACTTATTTACGTTGCACCGCATTGTACTATCCTTGAGAATGAAAGCACACGAATAACTCTATTTAGGGCTGATTTTGGTTGCCAGAAAATTACTCTACGGAGTCTTAAGACTCGAGTAGCAGAAGGATCACAAGTAGGCTAGAGGTAGCCTTTGAGTCTGTGCGGTTTTAATTATATATAAATTATTATTATTTAAATTTCTTAGCGGCAATCGAAGTCCAGCGAAGGCTGATTAATTTTCATCGTGCCGACCGTATTATCATTAACCAAGAGAAATTTGAATTGGCCAAAATATTTTGAGGTCTAGTGGCAAACGGTGTTCACTTAGGAGGCCTTGTTCATTGGGCTGTATTGACACTGGCTTCAATGGATCCCACCATGTGGGAGGTCCGGGCCCCATTTATTGCACTGTATTATATTATGCAAAGTTTCTTTTTCTAACGGGTCACGCTTTTTTCGGACTAACTTCTATATATAATGGTGCTTATTAAATGAATTTTTTCTGGTAAGAATATAGTTTCTCCATCTTCCTTAGAAGAACTTTTAGCATGAAAGATGAAAGCCGTAACGGAAGGATTTGAAAGCGTTTAATCCCGTCTAGACGAAACAATTTTTGTTAACACCAGGGAATGTACAAAAGGGACCTAACTGACGTGGGAGAATACAGCAATGATGCCTGTATTCAGGTTGCAGCACACGAACTTCTGTCAGAGTTTGCGTCCAAATCGACCAATTATTTCTGGCCTTCATCAGAATTTAGGCTTTGTCTGGCACTACTGGATGTTGAAAGACTACAGTAGTAGTTCTAAAAATTTGTAGTCTCCGTACGAGCGGAATATTTATATATATAGAAGCACCAACTATATGCCTGGCTGTCCTTAAGTTAGTGAATCATCTTGTAGAAGGTAAATTGGAATGGTCAGTAGTTTTGAAGCATGAAGAATTTACCCACGAACATTAGATCACTTCTGTACAAGACCTAAGGAAATGTGTGCTACATTATACTGGCGCATATCTGCCATTAAGCTTGCTTTGAATACCATAGCACGAATTAAGCGGTTGTCATACAATGCAACGGATTCTTTGCCGGGCTTTAGACTACATATAACCATCATGCTTGTGCTGCTAGACCCTCCAGATTCGGCATCCTACCGACCTCTCCTAATGTCCTGAAAGTGAAAATACAGGCCCTACAAAATTCAGCAAAGATGGCCAATCAACGGAGTTTGACAACACTACATATGAACAGCATGCAGATGCGAATTTACATTTGGTAATTCGTCGTGTCATATACAGCGGCCCGTGGGGATCGACAACAGCCATGTGCCTTAAAATAATTGCAATAAGTTAAGGCAGCAGCACTGATAAAAGCAGTTGTGAGAAATACATTGCTTATTGTGCAGCAGCGTCAGTGTAGTTCGTCGGGAGAAGGGCTATTTCGCGATTGCGACAGGGCCTACCAACTCACGAATACTAATAGACGATGAGTTGTTCATATTCAAACACTTCATGGTGATCACAATTACGGGTCTGCCGAAAAGGGTCCGAATATACCATAAAATTTGCGCCGAGTCAGATGTCTGTTAGGTAAACAAAGTCTTGGAAATCCTTCCGCACATTTCCAGATGTATATTAAAGTTACATTTTTCTAACTCTTCAACAAAAAACCTTTCACAATACAATTGGATATTTAAGACGATATCCTTTGATGTCCATCTCTGATCCGTTAGATAATTTGTGGCCTACAAGTGCACAGTTATATCAGGCTACTGGCGTGGCGAATGCGTTGAATGGTGCACTAGATCATTAATACATGTTTATGTCTAATTTTTTTGTGAATAATCAAACGAGTTTGTTTGGCCTTAACCTTATTTGAAAAATAGGTAATCACAATTAATTTTAATAATGAACGCTTATGCCTATGTAGGCCGAAGAGCCGGAGTTCCATAAAGTCTACATATAGAACTACGGCGCAGTGTAAAACTAGCTTGCTGCAGAGAAGTAGAAAAATATATGAATCCAGTACGACACTATTCCAGTCCCCGATTGCACTGAATGTACCGGTCCTAACATATATCGCTTCAACGATGTCTATGAACCAATAAAAAATATTTGGTACTTCAGAGAAACTCGCTGTGACAGCTTAAGCAACGCAAGAGCATTCTAGAGCAATTCGCTGCGTTTCGAGCTCGTATTTTTTACATTTGGAAATAGACTGATTCGCTTCGAGATGTGATGATTTTTGACAATTAAAAACCGCGAGTAAATCTGACCCTTGTCACATGGCTGCTCTGCGCGATCATTTCCTGCAGCTAGCCTGCCACAAATGATTTGCTGGGATTCATTTGAAGTAGGATTTTGGCAAATTGGCGTTTAGGCTTAAGTTGCATAGATAGTGGTGGTGCAGTTACCTCAAAGTCACTTCCCTTCGGTTTAAAGAAAATGTCTAAAGGGATCCAAAGAATAAATTCATACGTAAACGATTTACCCTGTTCTAAACTATACATTAACGTTGTCAATGTTTTGGAAACCCCCAAACAATAATTGCCCGCTCCGCTGCTGAAGATGTTGTCCAGAGCCGTATAATGGCGATTATAACGTAATCCTGGATAGGTACAGATAGCTCGGCATATACAGTTCCTGGGTTACGCAGTTTCTACAGATAGATGCATGTCATTATGTTCAAACGTAAAGCCGGTCTAGAATTATACGGTGCCCACTACTAGATAACAGTTGCGCTGGTTTATTAATCTGGTTAATTTATATAGGCCATACATCGCATGGTTGGCGGTCATTCAACAACCCTGTTCTTAGTTAACTAATACTGAAATACCGTTTCAATGTATGGTGGGGGCCCAAGCACCATTTTTACAATGTGGCCATACATTTTTGAACACAAGTATTTTCACTTTCCCGGAAAGACGCGTGTCATTTGTGACAGGCGCTCTAGAATCATGCATAGATGCAGTATTACAAGTCGACTGATGCTCGGTGCCATACATGTAAGTAGCATTTTCACGAAAGCTGAGCAAAGTTAAATCTTTACCGAAAAAGAACCACTTGTAATGCAATGTTCCCTAAGAAAATTAATATATTTTTTCAGCGGTAGGCATATTTATGTCTTTACTTATCATAAAAATCTGGTTTATTGTCTGTTACTGGGATATGAAACGAAGGGAATACATCGGGATATTGGAGAGCTCAAGAAATACGATATGATTTACCTTCGTGCAAATATAGTGAATTATTTAAATCTAGTTTGCGAGCTTGAAGTAAACACTAATCTCATTGTATTTAAGAAGTCGACGGACAACATAGCAACTCTAGCGCCAGTTGTTTTTCTATTTTGTCCAACGACTGGCTAAATACAATGGGATTGGTGTTTACTTCAAGCTCGCAAACTCGATTGAAGGATTTGTTACCATCACCAGCGCAATCATTGATTGTTTAAATATAGTTAATTACGCAGCCGATACGCTCAATAGAATTTTTACTGTTTGGGTTTCGACAATTATCGAGGTTTTCGGAGAATATGTCATTAATTCGACTTGTCAAGAAATATTCAGGCTGCTACATGACGAGAAATCGAAGTCCACACCATTTAGAGCTCTGATTATTCACAAAAGGCTACTGTTGCTGAAAGAATTGCAAACAATACAACGCAAAAGGTGTACGGTTCACATGGATGAATAAAATACACACCGTAGCCAAAATATGCAGTAATGTGCTTTATATATTTAGGCTATTCTAGAATCCACCGCATGGCAGAACTAGTATTTTTTGGTTCTATTATATAACTGAAACATGGTCTTACCTAAACTGGTCTGTTTAATAATTATTGGCAAGTTGCGAATTTGTAATAAGATCGTAAATTGTAATATGGTGCTACTTTTTAGTTCTATATCCTTCATTTATTTTTGCCTTACAGATGTACCCACCGGTTTGTGTGTGCTGGGCATGTTGGGATATGGTCCTCCTAAAGCTCGTTGCTGATCGCGACCCTGTTTGCCAGCTTATTACTGGCAAAACTGCCGAGAAACGCCGAATGCAGCCTTCAGACTACGAATTTAGTACAAAAAATGGCGAGAGCTCTGTATGGAATGTGGAGCCTGATGTTTTGTCAAGTGTGCATGACTTTTTGGTTGAACGCTATCATGTCAAATCTTGGAACATGGACAACTTGCATCCTGACCTCTACATAAATTCTAGCAAGTAAGTCGTTGGGTACATTAACTCTTTTGAAATCATGCATAATTTTAAGTCATTCCGGTAGTTTTGTGAAGTGTTCACGTTGTTTTTCACCATTTTAGTGACGAATTACGCCTAACTGTATCGAAAATATTTATTTTGTTAATTTTTAAATGGAGGGTGGTCGATCTAAACTGAGCATGCTTTGTTTAACATGTCAATCAATACTTGCATCAGTGTTGATATTTACTTTAACCTAGATTTTGTTAACTTCTCACCACCAAAATTGTGTGTGACTGGCGTGGTAGGCAATGCATTATCAATACATAAAGTCTTAATTGGGCTGTTTACGTTTAGATAGGTGCTATCCAGTTCAAAATTTGATGAAGTCGCCGCTGAATTTGCAGGGTTTGATAAAATTTAACCTTTTCAAATATATTATTTAAACTTTAATTAAAAAAGTGGATAAAATTTCCATCTGTTAGACAAATTATTCAGCTAGCGCCACCATCCGTAATTATGTTCTCTACACTGAATAGAAAAGCATTGTTTTTGTCCTTCATGAAGGATCGCGTACTGGTATCTAATTTACAATTTTTGTGTGGCTTTCTTCTGGTTACATTCAGTATAATCGTTCTGGTTTTATTTCATTATTCTGCAAATATTTTTGCTTCATTATACTTATATTTTTCAAAATTGCATTTTGTTTTACTGTGGAGAAACTCCATTAAAGATTTTCTTGGTTGAATTTTTACGCTATAAACATTTAAACAATCATTGATTTCGAAAATGGTGCCAATTTTTTGCGAACCCGAATTAAACATCAATCTTAATTTATTCAACCATTACCACGTATTGACGCGTTTTAGCTTTCTATTGTCATCATCAGCCAGCAAATAGACTAATGAGTATAAAACCACAATGCATAGTTTTGCTATTGCATGTGACTGGTTATATAAAATCGGACTTGTAATTTTCTCGTATTCGTATGCGTGATAGAGAGAAGCTTTATGCGAATTTGTTGCTATGTTTACTTTTGGGGCGTGCAAATAAAATCTTATTTTATTTTTCCACTTCAACCATGTAACTGTTGTTTGCGATTCCAAAGCTTGCTACAAAAATATATGAAAAAGATTTGTATACGCGGCCGATTTGCGTTGTCAAATTGAGTACGTCTGAAAGCATGCACATAATATGGGCAAAGTTTTTATCTCGCGTTAATTATGAGCAATATTTACCAGATAGTCTCTAACCTGATTAACGCTTAGATTAGAATTTCAATAGAATGTCTCAAAAAGCAGAACTCTATACTAAATAATGATTCTTCATTAGTCTTTCCTTCATATTGAGCTAATATGGCATACGTTTAGACCTAAAGTTCCAACTAGCTACCCACAAACTCTCGTTAAAGAACAGACACCACGTAACGTGTTACTTATATTCTTATTTATTGATTCATTACAATATTTTAACTATTGGATTTAATGTAAATGCTTTAATAATATTTTGAGTATATGTGTTAGTGCAAAATCCTACTTTTGTGGTTCAACTAAGAAAATACTTTCTCAGCCATATTTATAACGGTTCACAAATAATTTTGCAGAAAATTATAGAAATGTTGACATTCTATTAGTTTAACGATTTAATGATCATTAATTGCATGGTCGGCGATTTAGATTACATCAATCATGTTTGAGAATTTGGAATAAAGATCAATCCTATTTTATTTTACTAGTCGCACAACATTGAAAGACTATCATCAATCGCACGCTATTCACACATTACGTCCTACCATGGTCACATCAGAGCACTTCGAAACTGATTAAAGATGATTATATATATATATATATATATATATTCAGTGAGGAGAAAAAGCACATATAAATTATCAATCCAAATTCAAACAAGACATCAAACAAAGAATTAATACAATTCTGAAAAGATGGAAAAATACGTTTTATCATCGATGGCTGATCCAGATATTAGATCAAAACTCATAGAAGACATCCAAATGGCAAAACCCGTCGGAACAAACAACTAACGGATGAACTGAAGGTGAAGAAAATTCTACAGAATAAAATGGCCTCTTGACATCTCATATTTAAACATACCACTAGGTAGACAACGTAGATCTGTGCTGACCTTTAACTAAATGGGTTTATGATTCCTATAGACCTGGTATCAAGTCTCATAGCATGTACAAAAAACGTGCAATTTACATTTGAAGGGATATACTACCGCCAGATCAATGGTGTAGCTATGGGAAGACATCATTTTGCAATACAGTGAGAAGGACCTTTACATGCAAACAGGCACACACACAGACACAAACGTTACATACTTACCAATCAGTCAAATCAAGAAATAGAAAACCGAGTCATATTTGTTACCACCCACATATTCAAATGGAAACCCAGAATGTATATAAATTAAAGATTGTAGAGCGAAGTTTGGTAATCTCGAAATAAATGGCCATTATCCACTTTGCTATTAATGTATTTTTTCTTCCTAATTAGAAATATACTGTGTAATATTCGAAGGCAATGGACATAATAAAGAATATTTATATACGCTATAAAAATCGAAGATCGGATATAGTCCTGGTTATGGGTGACATGAGTGCTCAAGTTGGTCGCTTAAGCAACACAGAATTTCATTTAGGTGGAAGATACACTCTAAGCTCGACTCGCAACGATAATGGTGAACGGCTTTTGGATAGCTGCGCTGAACATAGACTATATTTAAGTAGTACAAATTTCAGACGTAGTGTTAAACGTTGTGCTACATGGCGTCCTCCAGCACCCGGACAACAGTGGACTCAAATAGATCATGTAGCAATTAGTTATAGATGGCGTGGTTGCATCCAGAATTGTCGCTCATTTTGGAACACTTATGTCGACTCGGACCATGCACTTATCCGTTGTAGATTTGCTCTAAAATTTTCCAGAAAAATAATTTAGAATAAACCCCAAATCGATGTAGGCAAACTCGAACAACCGTCCATCCGACAAAACTATGAAAATATTCTTAAGGCTAATCTAACTGGTCTGAATAGCGAAAATCTGAATATACTTTGGTCCAAGATAAGTTCTACTATGCACAATGCAGGTACTACTGTATGTGGCATAGCAGCCCCCCGTAGAAATAATCACTGGCTCTCTGTAAAATCTATGGAGATACTCGAAATAAGGCGCCCAATTCCACCTAGCTCGACTCATAATAATACCCGTCGCAATATAAGACGCCAACTTAAACGCAGTCTAAAAGGCGATCTCGAAAACTTTTGGAGCAGAAAGGCTGAAGAAATGGAAGTAGCTTTCGCGTCAGGTAACAGTCGCTGTTTGTTCCAACATACGCACAACAGGTCCGAGAAAGTTAAAAGTTAGCGAAACTATAAATGATAGTAACAACGAATTAATAACCGATAAAATAAGTCGTCTTGACAGGTGGGCAGAACACTTTAGAGATCAATTTTCTTGGCCACCCGCGTCAGTTCCGCTTCCCTAAAGCATGTCTGCATCAACAGTGTGGAATGTTAGTCCCGAAGAACCATCCGAGTTAGAAGTACGCGATGCGATCCTATCTCTTAAGCGCCGCAAAGCCGCCGGCCCCGATGATCTGCTTCCGGGATTGTTTAAGGATGATGGCGATATAATTTCAGGAGCGTTGACCAAACTTTTTCATACTATATGGAATGAGGAAACCGTACCACTTGACTGAAATGAGTCGACCATCATTCCCATCTTCAAAAAGGCAATCGTAATTCGTGCGATAACCATCGTGATATAAGTTTGACTCCGGTCGTATCAAGGTTATTTGCTTCGATTATCCTACGTCATCTTAGCGCTTCACGTGAATCACAAACAAGAGAAGAACAGGCCGGATTCCGCGCAGGACGAGGTTGTACAGAAAATATTTTTACGTTTAGGCAAGTTCTCGAACAGAGACATTTATATCACCGTCCCACAATAGTCGTCTTTCTAGACTTCAAGGGTGCATTTGATTCGGTGGATCGCAATGTTTTATTCCATATTTTGTCAAAAGCGGTGTGCCCACAAAATTTGTTAATATTATACGAGCTCTCTACACAAATACTTCTGGTCGCGTTAAGGTTTACAACGAATTAACGAATAACTTTACAACCAGCAGTGGTGTTCGTCAAGGTTGTCCACTTTCCCCATTTTGTTTAATTTTGTAATCGATGCTATTATGAACAACACTCTCTCACACATTCAGGACGCTGGAGTTGAAGTTCTCCCCGGAGATAAACTAGTCGATCTTGACTATGCGGACGATATCGTACTATTATTCGACAATCAGCATGCTGCTCAGACCACCTTAAATAGATTAGCAAACGTTGTTCCGTCTTTCGGTATGAAATTTGCACCCTCTAAATGTAAGATACTGTTACAGGATCACCCACCACTCACTCCAACGTTGCGACTGCAGAATGAAGATCTTGACAGTCGACAGGTTTACATATCATGGGAGTTCTATCAATAACGTAGGCAATATGTCCGACGAGGTGAGAATACGGATCGCGAAAGCTAGAGTAGCTTTCTCGAACCTTCGTCATTAATGGAGAAACGCGAATATTTCACTTTGCCTTAAAGGTCGTGTTTACAATGCATCTGTACGCGCAGTCTTACTATACGCTAGTGAAACTTGGCCTCTTAGAGTTTATGATCTGAGACGCTTACGGGCATTCGATCATCGTTGTTTGAGAAGTATAGCACATGTTGGTTACCAACAACGAATAACTAACGTTGACATCCGTAGACGTATTTTGGATCTGACAATAAGTGCTCGTCTTTAGAAAAGCAAATAAGGCTCCATCAACTTCGTTGGCTGGGTCACGTTTTGCGTATGCCCTCATTCCGATTGCCCAATAGAGCTCTGTTCTCTCATCCAGCACCAAATTGGCGTGAGAAACAAGGTGGACAGATTTTGACATGGCAGAAACAATTAAAGTCACTTACATCCAAATTGGGTAGTATAGGATCCACTCGTCTGCCGGGATGGGGTCCTCGTGCACATCACAGTTCTTAGTTAGAAACCCTTAGCGATATGGCAGCGAATCGAGCTCAGTGGCGATCTTGTTGCAGATGTATAGTAGAATCATCTGCGTAACTTTCTTTTCTTAGTAGGGCAAAGTTAGCTGCGAGGTTCGGTTTGTTTATGACGTGATACGGTGAAATCAGCAAGGAAGCTGTGTTGCTGATGTCACCTTGCGCGAATGCTAACTTGGCCATAATGGTGTTGTGGAGAGGTTTAGTTTGCCTCATTTCTGTGAGTTATCATGATAAATTTACTCATAGTAGCAAGGTTTTCCTTCTCTCTCTACCCCTCTCCCTCTCTCGTCAATCTCAATAATAATTTATCTAAATTCACTTTTTTTTCACTCCTTATGGTTATATGGCAGTGAAACATTAGTCACTTGACTTTTGTGTGGCTGGAAATGATGATGATGATATAAAAATCATGCATACGGCGAGAAATACATATATCGCTCAGTTGTTTACAGCTTAAAAATTGTTCAGCCGATATTTCCGCTCACTAAATATGTGACTACAAGGTGATTTTTGGCTTCAATTCTAAATTCTCATAGTGTATATATTTATTTCTGTCTGATCCTCCCGTCAGTTCGTGTGATTAACAGTATCTTTTCTATGTCGGGCGACTAGTTAGACACAGTAAGCTTGGTGTTTAACTCAAACTCGTCAACTTGAATTAAGAAATTGTTAGCACCACCCGCGCAATCCATCATTGTATTATTTTAGAACATATACACCTGTGCCGAATGCTACAAAACTGTTATCCTCGTGACAGCTTAATATTTGTCGAGACATTTACAGTGGAGTACACGGAATGCGGGATTACTTTGGTGTGAGACTCGCATGCTAGATTGATCATAACTTTTATTGGCACTGCAGCTGAATCCTCGCCAATCAGTTTTATGATGTGCTTGGGTAATGACCATGGAAAATCGTAACTTATCAGTATGTGAGACTGGCGGCTTATCCTCAAAAGAAGTCAGCCGCAGTAAAGTAAAATAAAAAGTAAAGTCGGAATTATGTTGGGACCAAATGCGTTTCTGCTTTAAAACTGTGCGTAATTTTGTATTTCTGTGTGTAAAACATTGTTTATCCACTTTTAATTTTTTAAATTTATCTCGGTAAAACGACGTTTAACCAAGGCTTCACACAAACTGGTTTCACTTTAATTAATTTAAACTATTCTTCGAATAAAATTTGATTTATTAAAGTTATTGATCAAAGGGTGAGCGAACTTTATCAAAATAATTATACTGAACTACAACTTTTCCGAGTTGTTTTTTAATGCTGTGTGGTTAATGTGAAGAGAACAAGGACGGAGTTTTTAATAAGAGAGAGCATTAATATTGATTTACCCTATGCGCTTGGATGTAACGAATTGCATCAATTTGTTTAGTCTATTCCGGTTACGTTTTATTAATGTTTAGTTTCGAAAGCATCTTCTTTAAATGTGATGTGTGACATTTCGTTTGTCTATGTCAGTTTATCGTGATTGGATTGCTTTTATAACAGAGATTTTGCTTTGTTTCAAACAATTTTTTGCCGGCTATTCATATCGAAATGCTACTTTATAACACATTGAAATTAAATCGACGCTTGCACATACACAAAAACATATATATATATATATATATATATATATATATATATATATATATTATCAGTCTTCAAACTTAAAAATTGCATAAGGTAGCATAGGAAATTCATCAGATAGATGGGTTTCTTTTTTTGTAACGCTTCATGTACTGTCAAGGATTAGCCGCGGATGGGACTGAAACCGAGGCACATTTGCTTCTGAATCTGAGATAATCAACTGCGCCAAACGTACTGCATACTTTATTCAATTTTAAGTCATGTACCAATTGATTGTGCAGCCATGTGACATGGTGTCTGCTGTTCTTTGATAGATCGAGTGGTGGCTATTCAGTTCTTCATGGCCTAGTAGATTTCAAATAGGTTCCACTCGTAGGAAAGGATAACCGGAAACATAAGTGCGTATATGGCCTAAAATTCGTGTCCTACGCGGCACAGTTGGCGCTGCGGATTGGGTCCCAGACCCCGAAGCAAATGTGCCCGGGCTCGAGTTCTGAAGAATACGTGGAGAGTTCCCAATAAGGACGAAACCGATCTACTGGATGAATTTCCTTTACTTCCTAATGCAATGTTTAATTTTACTGACAAATATACATGACACAAATCCTGTTATTAAACTTGAAAACAATATAAATCTTTATAATGTCCATTGACTTTGTATCCAAAAATAACATCTTCCTAATTATTCAATGTTTTTTGATAGCAAAGGTATACTGCTTAATATATATATTTATGCAACTTAAACACATACATTTGTCAATATAAGCTAAGTATTGTATAGTGTGGGAAAGGCAATTCATCCAGTGGAATTGCTTCGTTCTTATTGGGAACTCATCAAGTACTGTCCGGGATTTACCGCGACAGGACTCGTACCCGTCCACGGCAAATTCTGGCAAGTACATGATGAGTTCCCAATAAGGACGAAACCGGTCTACTGGATGAATTTCCTTTTGCGCACTATACAATACTTAGTTAATACTGGCAAATGTATGTATGTAATTGATCAGGTGTTTATATCAAGATCGCTACCTTGATTAAATATGTAATTGATATCACCGCCCGTGCAACCAATGTTCGTTTGACTTAAACGCCTGCTTATATATATATATATATATATATATATATATATTCGTAAGAAAATGTATATAATTATTTACTTACGCGACGTTTTCTTTTCTACATTATCTTCGACATTAAACTCAAAATAGCCGCTTGTGCTCACGGCTTGGTTATAAAAAATTCAAAATGCTTATTATTCGAATGTTAGCAACTAATTTATCATGAAAATCTATAAAGATAGAATTGAGAATATGCAATTGTGTATTAGTTGTTCGCACCTAATAACATTTTGTTTCAAACAAGACCAGAAGGGTAAGTCAAAGTCAGCTTAAATAAAATGTATAATCTTATGAGCACATTCATTTCGTACTTATTGGCGACTCGTCAGTAGTAGTCGATTCTAAGCCCTAAACCTAGTATATATTTGTTCAAGGAATGTGGGACCATTGGACGGTACAATTTCTTGATCATATATATATAGTGGGTATGGGGCGTTAGATTGTTGAATCACCAGTAAGTGCGAAATGAATGTGCACATGAGATTATACCTTTCATTCATGATGACTTTGGCCTACACTTGTGGTCCTATTTGAATCAATTTTTAATAGGTCCGAACACCTAATACACAATTGCATATATATTAGTTCTTCGCAACAAACAGTATATAACCATTGTATAGTTAATTGAATGTTGTCATGATTTCCGCGAAATCTGATATCTGATATCGATCGAGGCCAGAGTGTATGGTTTTGTTGGAAAACAGGTGTTCAGATATAATTGAAATTCTCTATTTTGGTGAAATCCACTGCTTTGGTACCATGACTCGACTCGGCAACCATAGTGTTAGTACCCTTTACATGCACGGTAGATATTTTATGTGGAAAGTCGGCTTTGAATTCGTTTGGTCGAAGACTTTGTGATGTTAACTGCACTACTGCTGGTATACACATTTGTATAGGAGATTGTACAGTCCAATTGCCCACATTCCTCACCTAAATATATAGTGGATATAGGGCGTAATACCGGCTCCCACTGATGAGTCGCCAGTATGCACGAAACGAATATTAACATCAAATTATACCTTTCGTTCATTCTGACTTTGGTTTATCCTTCTGGTCCTATTTGAACTAATTTGTTGCTAGATGCGCAACATCTAATACACAATTGAATATCTATAAGTTCTCCGCAACAAACAATACATACCTAAATTGTTCTTCTGGAGTGAGACTAGGACTGTGAAATCGAAAAATATGCTTCGCATTGCTTATTAAATATCATCTTTATATTTTTATTTGAACTTTTTTGGTTTGCAGTTAGTTGTTGCTTTCTTTCATCCTTTCTTATTTATTTTGGTTTCGAATTAGCAGAAGATTTTTATCCTTTACATTTTATGCATTTTCTTTCAGTTAATTAAAATTTTCTGATGTGCAAATATTCCATCCTTACCTCTCTATTTATCCGTCATCTTTTAGCTCTTTTCTGTTATTGTTTCTGCAAGATGGGATATAACGTCATTCTGTAAAGACTTTTTATCTATTTTTATCTCGAGCCTATGCCTTTATTGCAATTACCTAATTTAGATGACCTGTAGATATTTTACAGTTCACACATAATTAAAAATTATGAGGCATTCTTATATAATACTGGTACAAATCTGTTCATTATGATAATTGTAATCATTCCAACAATTCATTTGTACAAGAACGAAAGGAAGTTTTTAAATGAATAACGAGTAACTTTACATCCTCAATCTTTTATAATTAAGTTTCTATTTCTTAAATGTTGAAACTATTTTGTATTCTCACTTTCCTCTCTACTCTTGTAGACACTGCTACTTTAAGTTTTATTTGGTACTACGGGGTTGGCATCGATGTTGTTATGCGAGGGGAATTGATTTACTTTCTAGCAAAGATGACTAACGCAAGCCAAACTTAATGCAGCTGAACCGTCGCGTGTACGCAGAAGCTAACTGAAGAAAGCCAATAACTTGTGCACGCGTGTTCTTCATATCGTATCCAACCACACACACACAATATATATATATATATATATATATATATATATATTACACTGTATATTTCTCATTAGAAAAACACATAATAACAAAAGTGGATAATGGCCATTTATTTCGAGAATTCTGAACTTCACTTTACAATCTTTCATTTATATACATTCTGGTTTTCGTTTTATTATGTATGTATTTGATTATGATATTATATATATATATATATATATATATATATATATATATATATATATATATATATATATATATATATATATATATTTATCAATTTTGCGGATTTTCGTTTGCTTAAATGAGTGTTATTTATTTGTATTTATTTTGAGCAGTTGCACGAGTAGCTTTTGGTTAATTTAGTGTTGATTTTTCAGTGTGTATGGATGTGTGTTACAATGCCGTGTAACTAAATAAAGCTTGACATTTTGTCTGTCTCCTTTCGATATGTTTTGCTGATCAGATTTCCGTTTATTTGGACATTGAATGCAAGAATGCACTTTATCAGTATGCCATCATCATCATTACGCACAGCAACATATGAGCCATCAGTGGCTAATGTTTCTCTGCTATACAACCACAAGAAGAGATATAGAAAATCGAGAAAAGAATTTAAATAACGCCAAAAATAATAATTTAGGCACAAATTATTAGACATTTATGAGAGAGAGAGAGAGAGTACCTAGTTACTATGAGTATATTTATCCAGGCAACACCATTATGACCAAGTCAGTATTAATGTAAGGCAAAATCGGCAATGCAGCTCCCTTGCTGTTCTCACTGTGTTACGCCATAAACACAACCAAACATCTCAACTAACTCTGCCCAACTAAGAAAAATATTACGAAGATGATTCTAGTGGAAATTTGCAAAAAATCGCTACTGAACTCTACTCGATGCCATATCGCACATCGTTTCAAACCAAGAACTATAATGCGCACGTGAACCACATCCTAGCAGACGTTTGGGCGATACACTATCAAATTTTGATGTTACTGAATTCAACTGTTTCTGCCTTGTACAAATCTGCCCGTCTTATTTCTTACGCTAATCTGGCACTGGGTGGGCGAACAGCGCTCTACTGGGCAATAGAATTGTTGGCATATGCAAAACGTGTCTTTGCCAACGTAATTGATTGAGCCTTACTTGTTTTTCATATAAATAGCACTTGTTGGTCGATCCAAAAATACGTCTACGGATGTCAGCGTTGGTTATTCGTTGTTGGTAACCTACATGTTCAATTATTTTTAAACAACGATGGTCGAATTCCTGTAGGCGTCTTAAATGGTTAACTCTAAGGAGCCAAATCTCGCTAGTGTACAATTAAATTGCGATTAAAGCTGCGCTGTAAACACGAACTTTAAGGCAGAGTGAAACTCTCACGTTTCTCAATAAATGATGAGGGTTCGAGAAAGCTATTCTAGCTTTCGTGTTTCTCATACTCACCTCATTAGACATATTGCCTGTATTAGTTATTGAGCTGCCAATGTATGTATACCTGTCAACTATGGACATTTCATCACACTGCAGTTGCAGAGTTGGAGTTAGTGGTAGATGATCATGTAAAAGTATCTTTCATTTAGAGGGTGCGAATTTCATATTGAAAGACGGAACAATATCTGCTAACCTATTGAAGGTTGCGTGAGCAGAATTTATATTGTCGAATAATAGTGCAATATCGTCTGCATATTCAAGATAGAGTAATCTACCACCCAGGAGAGCGCATATAATATTTTCAATTTTAGTGGGCACACTACTTTTTGACTGAATATCTAATAGAACATAGCGATCCAACAAATAAAATGCACCCTTGATGTCTAGAAAGACAGCTATTGTGAGACGGCGATATGCATGTCACTAATCAAGAACGTGCCTTAAGGTAAATATGTTATCTATACGAACTTGTCATGAAGGGAATCCGATTTATTCTTCCCTAGTATGTAATTTACGCGAAGCACTATGATGGCGTAGACAATCGAAGCAAATTACCACGACACGATTCGAGTCAAGCTTATAACACGATGGTTATCATATGAACAAAGTAAGATTTGACTGGATACTGGACTATTATGGTTGGTTTTGTTGATTCGAGGCAAGTTGAATACCATATCTCGTTGGTGGAACATTGTAATATTTCGGTTGAGTGTTTGTTGTTTGATTTAAAGGCGTTCCTATATACTTCGTATTTTTCCCCCACTGCTTTATGTAGATCTGAGAAAGTTGTTAAAACTGTTTTGTTCCGTTTGAAAAATATACTTCTGTGTTGAATTCTGCTGATCAATAGGTTTTCATACGTGTAGCTCTAAATAAAGCAAAATGATAACTTATTGTATTTATAAACTACCTAAATTTTAAATAACAGGCACCCGGCTTAAATTTTAAAATGTTTTAGCAACATGAAACTCTGATGATGATCATGAAAGGTCGAAACGCGCCAGTGCGTGCGACTGGCAATAGTTTTGCTATGCTGTTCGGCTACTGGTTAAATACAATGGGATCGGTGTTTAATTCAAGCTCGAAAACTTGATTAATAGAATTATTATCACCACACGCGCAATCAATTATTGTTTAATTGTATTGGTTATATATTTATTTGTGGTGAAAGCTGTAATCAGTTAATGTTCGTGATTGTGTAGAAATTGTTCAGCCGACATTTCCACTCAAATACAATTTATGCGAGACTACTAAATGTTAGAGCCACTTGTATAATTTTGCTTTCTATGTATATGCAATGCGGTTTGATCCTCGCTAGTCAGTTTGCCGTCGTACTCTGACAATGATTATGGAAGGTCGAAACGCGTCAGTGCATGCGATTGGCGGCAGTTTTGATATGCTGTTCGACGACTGGTTAAATACAATGGTATTGGTGTTTACTTCAAGCTCGCAAACATGATTAAAAGAACATGATACTATGCTAAATGTTTCTTGAATGAAAATTGTTTTTGTGAAACTGGATTTATTGAAATTACCTGATCTGCGTTTTGACTAACGCAGCTTTTATTGTTCAAGTAGTTTTCTTTCTTTTAAATATTTCGGCTAGCTTTATCGGTAGCCTTCTTCAGTTGGTCCATCCTCACATGATACTCTGTTTGATTGAGCCCGAATCATCCACCAAACTATGTCATTTGCTTGAACTGTATCATAATGCGTTTAACAGGAATTGCAATATATTTAATTAGAAGCAGCCACAGACACATTTTAAGTAATTGGCATCACTATGAACACTGAAAACTATACAAAAAATGGAGATTGGAGAAAAACATTCTTATATGCTTTAGTCATAAAAGTGAAGGCCTGATTCAAATATTATCTATTTCACACTCCATTTAAATTTTCATTTCAATACGTATTTTCAAAACAAAACATTTAATCGAGACTGAAAACGGAGTTTAATAGATCCATCCGTATTTAGAACTGGGTGACATAGTGTTATTTTAAAACCCACATACATATCTGTGAATATTTTAAAAGTCATTAGTTTTTAAACGATAATTTATTACAGTCTATGATAAGTTAAAAACTATGTATGCATCCGTTATAAATGAAACATTGCCTCAGATATTAAATATAATTCCTCAATTAGAACGAATTCAACTTTATTTTGAACAATTTATTAGTAATTGTGGAGATTAATATCGTCGCGTACTTGTCGGAATTTGAATTAAAACAGGATTAACCTTAAACTTCCAATCAGTAGTTGATTGGTGCCTGATAGACCTCTATGTTTTGGTAATATATGTCTTAAAATGTTCCAGGAATAAGTGTGAGAAAGTTGACTGACGATGCTACTTCATTTTTACTGTAAAAATTACACAAATGGTTGATTTCATCAGCAATTTCTCGTCCTCTTGTGTTGCTTAAACAACAAATTAGTTTATCCATTTGCTCTTGGAACGAGTAAGCTATTACCTAGCAAGTTACTTCGTCATCTACAGCTATTAGATTTCACAAACGTGGTATCTGTTTTGCTTGTATTCAGGAGACTACTGGCTTTGAGAAATATAAAATTTGTCTTGTTCGAGTATAGTTTATGGGAAAAGGCAATTATTTTTTTCCATTTGAACACGAGAGTGATCCAGCCAGATATGGTGTTGACTTTATGCTATCCAATTTTGTGGTAGAAACCTCATTGAACAGCAGGCCTATAAATAGCCGTCCTATTATCCCACATTCTTCACTCAAATATATAGTGGTCAAAGGGTGTAATACCGGCTCCTACTGATGAGTCGCCAGTAAGCACAAAACGAATGTGCATGAAATTAGAATTTCTGTGCATGCTGTCTTTGATTTATCCTTCTGGTCACAACAGAACTAATTTGTTACTAGGTTCGCAACACCTAATACATACTTGCATATATATTAGCTCTCAGCAACAAACAGTATTTAACAGGCCTATAAACTGTCGTTTGGTTAATGCTAGGTTTTGCTTCGGCATTCCGGGTTTCAGGGTTGTAAATGCTTGTACACGTATTCTCAGCAATTATGCTGATGAAATTAATTGTTTCTTTGAAAAGCTATCAGATCTGGCCTGTCGGCTTGAGAGGCGCTCGAGCATTCTATTGGCTGTAGGAGATTTCAATGTCAAATCAAGTCGAGACTGCGCGGGAAATGGAGCTGTAGAAATAGGACCATGGCTGTAAATAAATGTGACAAGGTTATCGGGCACTTCAATGTTTGTTCTCAGTCTTAACTTGAGTGTGGTGAACTCAATTTGCAGAAACAAATAAAATTTTACTATAGGGCCTAGTGATATAACCAAAGCCGAAGGACGGTGACATCATCGGACTTACATCATCTAAATTTTGATGAACAGAAGATTCTTTTCTTGCTGCTTTAGTCAATGTATATGAGCACAGCTTTCTGGCCGCCGGAATTCGAGTGATATTGTGCTCCATGCAACTGCTCTTTTTTCATCCGAATATCCGTACAGTGAAATTGAATACTATTGTACAAATTCCTTTAGGGACGCGTATGCTTCTTCACGGGCTACCTGTATTTAAAGCCGACAGCCTTTCTGGAGTGCAATAAAGGTAAAGTTCAACAAGCACCGGCTTGTCTTTCTACGATAAGACTGGAGAAATTCAATATCTCTACTAATACCGAAGTTCTTCAAAACATGGCATGTGTTCCGAGACTAAGTGATCGCATCCTTGATCGTTATATTCGTAAAGAACTTGCTGGCAATCACGTGGCGAGTAAACAACAACATTGGCTTAATGTTGATAATGAGTTGACATCAGTATTGAAGCGAAAAAAAATTTTAATTATACGCGCAGATCCAATGTTATAGAAGTCGTCATTCTGTTAATGAGGTGCAGGAGCATAAGTTCCTGAAGCGCAACTCCTCAATCCGCCACTTACTGCAACCCGCGTGATTAGCGATGAAGTGACCCATCGACATAATTACGAGATGAAAATCGATTAATTGCCGTCTCACTATGGACCACAAAACTGCGGTAGTCCATGGCTTCTGTTTCGAGTTTTTAAATTTTCCTGAAATAGAGGTTTAACGAATTATCTCCCGTTTATTACCGCAATGTGTATGGATAAATCCGTCTCAAAAGTGCGACGCGAGCACTTTTGCCAATTACCATAGTATCGGTTTTCCCTATTCCGTTTCAAGGATTATTGCGGCTGCTATCCAGCGAAAGATTATTGAACAGTTTGAAGTAGGCCAACTACAGACAGAATGTCTGCCTGTAGTTGGATGCGTGGGACAAATTCATCCCCTCCATCGCCACTGATATCATTGGCCGGCCATTGTTACTCTCCTAGTCTTCTCAGCCGCTTTTGATTCTGCTTGACGTGAAATTTTATTTTGTGCTATACTTATACATGGTATTCCGGCCAAAACTCTTAAACTCCTCGAATCTTGCTATAATACCATATATATATATATAGCAAATCTGTATAAATTCTTTTGAAATGAGCTTTAACAAAATTCATTACCCTTTCCATGCAAAAAAAAAAGAAATTTTATCAGATACAAGAAACGCTTCTTACTTATTTTCTTCTCAAGTGTCTACAAATGAACATATCTTTATATATAAATTGAAAGGCAAAACAAGATAGAAATATGTAAACATGGAGAGAGTATGAAAAAAAGGAAACCAATCTATTGCGTGCGTTACCTCCAAATTAAGCTCAATGCCTGAACACGCTTCTTCTGTTTGCATATATCCGCCTGTTCCCTTTTGTTAATCCATTTAGTAATTATTCTAAATGCTACGTTTGGAGAACATACGTATGATGTTTCAACGATGTGTTGCGCGATTGCAGAAGAGAATTCACCATTTGCTTTAAAACAGGCGTTTAAATTACAATGTTCTCTCATTCGAGTAATTAACCGTCTGGTCGATCGGCATACGTAAGTTGATCGACAACGTGCGCATATAAATTGGTAAATAATATTTGATGTCGACATTAACGGCTGTTTCTCTTTGATTGTTGGTATCGCCAAGTGTATTAACCAAACCATCACTCGTAGTTTAGTTGCATTAAATGTGCGTTTTAATGCTGCTTCAACTTTCTTTTGTGCCATTCGGGAAACTGTATCCCTCTTAAACTGGATGTTCAAGTAGATTTTTTTCTGTACTGGTCCGTAATACGTCTTTTTCTTTTGGTTCCTTTTAATAATTGATTCAATTAACTGTATTGTTGTGTCTGTCCATTCTTGTTTTTGCACACATGGAAGGAAGAGTTCTATTAATATATATATATATATATATATATATATATATATATATATATATATATATATATATATATATAGTATCGAATATATTTTATTTCTATATTATTTCGCCAGTTAGCATGGTGTTTGTCTTATAATGATTACTTGGGGATGGATAAATTTAACATAAGATCGAAAGCGATAATCAAATTTTGTATCTCAAGAAAAACTCATCAAAGAACATGTTTTATAAATGAAAATTTCGCGCAATAAATGGCTTCGGTGGTATATGGCATGAGTTTCGAGCCGGAACTAAATGCTACGGGTTCCAATCTCACTCTCCGTGATTCTGACAACTAGTCATAAGTGCGTAATAATAACGAAACCGGCCTGGTTGGTAAATTATATTTAATATCTTATTGAATGCTTTATTCATAATGACAAAATGTATTCAATCAAACCTTGTCGTTACACGTTATTATAACATATAATAACATATAAAAATATTAACGTATTATTACATAGTTTTTTTAGTAAAATATTATAAATCGGATAAAAACATTTGGATAATCATGAAAAAGGCTTCAACTTAAAGACATATTGGAAATTCAAATAGAAAATTCCAAACGAGATTTTGCAATGTGTTTTATAACTATGTTTATTTTCTATTCTGTGTCTTTTAAAAGGAAAAATTTTAGCTCCAAGGGACACACAAGTAAATACGAACGTAAACATTAAAATAGAAATTATATATTTTTCTTATCATATTGCGCAAGTCTCCTAACAATTTAGTTTTTGTATGTCAATTGAAGTTTTATCGCATAGATTTTTTAAACGTCAACTTTTCTGTCTTGAGGAAACACTAACTATATTATTTTTGATAAAATAAAATATTTATGAGGCTTTTTTCATATTTCTTTATTTTGCGCTTTATATTTATTGATCGGCGTGAGTTGTTCATTTTTTTTGTTATAATTTGCATGCTTAAAATATGGATAAATGCAAATTCTCTTTCTTACGCACTAAGTTCCCATTTATGATGGATGCCATTGATTTGGTTATTACTTGTTTCCTACAGACTAAACAAGTCTAACAGTTGGCTGCCACTTGTCTGCATTTTTGTTTTGCTTCTTGTTAATCAGCCGTAGCATGTTAATGTAGAATTACTTATTGTACTGTTATTCGACTGATGCTAGTTCAAAATGTATCATTAAAGCACTACCATTGTTATTGATATTGCTATTAATTTTGTCTACTTCACCGGTGTCAAAAAAGAGTTTTTAATTAATAGAAACTAAATTGGTGATTTTTTCTGATTGGTTACTTTAAAGAAAATACTGCGGTCTTTCCAGAATATCAACAATTAAATACTGGAAACCTTTTACCCTAATTAACGCGTCGTGATGTTTGTTGGCACATTTTATTGTTTCGTAGGAATATTTATCATATTACCGGGAATAATACTATTTAGCATAAAATGTAATGTTTCAAATTAAATTATTAGATCCTATTACAAGATGTATGATAATTCAATTTGGAAATGCTATGCAAGAGGAAAATTTTGCGTGTCCGTTTTTAAGTCCGGGGCCAAATGTTTTCAATTACGTCCATTCGAACCAACAAGTTGTACAGTTATTTATTTCATTATGCATCTCTTATACTAATCGGAGCATTTGCGCAATGTTAGTTGAAAATTCACCATATATATATATATATATATATATATATATATATATATATATATATATATGTGTGTGTGTGTGTGTGTGTGTGTGAAGAACATGTCAAACTTACTGTTGCAATTTCATATATGCAGGAAATGTTTCGATGCAAGTAAACTACTTAGCCTTTGATTTTTGCACTTTGTTGAATGTCTGCATGTTCCTTTAGCATGCTTTTCCTGAAATTTATTAAAATTATAATATTAATTTTTTGACTTTTGATATGTTTATAAGGTCCTTGTTGAAAGTGAATAGTAGCTTGATGAATATGTACTTCTTTTTACAAATGGGTGCCTATATCCGATTGAGTCAGGGCGATATCTCCCCTCACTGACAACATATATGTAATTAATATCCTTCCATTAGACTTTAATTCAATATAACTTCTCCAGGGTTCATAGTGTCTGTTGTAAAATAACAGACCGTGAGTGGCTAGTTACAATTACGTGTCTTAAGAATTACCACATTTTACAACTAAAAGAAAGAATAAGCAAAAATATAAGCTGGTATATGACTTAAAACTGTGTGTAGTGTGCGACGTGGACAGTGCTATGGATAGAGTTGCAGACTCGAAAGCAAATTTGCTCCGATTCATGCCCTGTGTGCGGAGAATTCTGGATTTTACTTAACGAATTCCCAATAAGGACGAAATGAGTCTACTAAATGAGTCGCCAATGCTAACTGACGGAATGCTATTTTCTATTGACAAATATGTGATCATAATCATGACATTAAATTTAATTTCAGTAACAATTACGCAGATGGCATGGTATCTGTTATATAATGACAGACCGAGTTTGACTTATTCGAATTGTGTTGAATAAAATGTCAAATGGGCTCCACCTGAATGGAAGACTAATTTAAAACATGAGTCAGTAATGTAGTTTAAATTTCATGTGGTATACAGCTGAGATGGCGCAGTGAATATTCTCGGACTCAAAAGCAAATTTCCCCTAGTTTAAGTCTCGTCCGCTGAAAATTCTTGACATCACTTTCGAGTTACTATCATGAATGAAACCGGTCTTCTTGATTAATTGCCGATGCTACCTGATGTTCTCTAGACATAGCATTTAAGATAGTTACGATATGCAATAAAAGAGTCTTCATGGGAAAAACAGACAACAGTTGTATCGTAAGCGTTATAATTCAAGCCGATAAAACATACATGCTAATATTTACCAGTCAGTCACTCAGTTAGCTAGGCATCTGGACAACTATACACCGATTTAATCTGGCCATCTAGCTGCAATACTACAGCATCTCCATCTTCGGCAGAGACGGCTGATACGCCATAGTATACAAATAAATCTAAACCATGGATCACCTCCTCTGATCATTTGGGTTGGCCATTTTCTTTGGTTGTTATCACGAAGGCCTTTATTTACCTACGACAAAGCATCTAGCACCAATGACCGGTGTGCTGCTGGTCACTACTCAACAAAGATTAATTCTTTCCATTCTTGGCGAACGGTTAATAGCTTCATCAACGCATATATAATAACAATGTCAATTACCAGGTTTGTGCTGCTTTCCTTTTCAATATAAAGGCATCGAATGAAGGTAAACCAGGACGGTTATTAGCTTACCGTATGAACACCAATACCAATAGTCAGGTTCGTACTGCTTCTTTCTTATAAATTGAATATAAATCAGAACGGGGTATTAACTTCTTATTTAAATACCATTACCAAACTAAAAATTTGTAATGCTACCCTTTTTAACAGTCATGAATCAATGTAAACCAGAACTGTTTATTAGATTTCCGTTTATCAGTACCAAAGTCACCATATTGGTTCTGCTAGTCTCGTCTCAACGACGATTAATCATACCTTATCGGACAGTTATTCGTTTCACCGTTGCATACGCAAGCATCTATACCAAAAATCAAGATTGCGATGAATCTCTTTCAACAAAGCGTCATAGAATTATAAAAAAATAGAAAGGTAATTGCTCCGATACTATTGAGCGATGTCATAGCTGCCTCCTCACGAGATCGTCGCTTAGCCCCCATTGTAATCTATCAACACCAGTTGAATCAGCACATATGTGCTTCTGGTACTTTTGTAATTGATTTTGTCGTTAAATAAGAATTTGGCTTTGCTCCTACGCCGTTTAATTATGCTGCCGACGCACTTTTTCTAAAGCCACCGCTACATCTCGAAGTGGAGTGAGGTTGTAGTGGCAGGCATATTGATACTCTGATGATACAGTTCTGATGACGGAAAAGGTAGACGAACACCACTGATGCAACTCTGCTGGATGGCTACAGCTACAAGAGGTGTATGGAAGCCATCTTTTGGCAGGATACTATTATTCGCACAATATTTTTATGAAGAATCAAATCTGTTTTAGTGATTAATTATTACCTGCAGACTAAACACATAATTGCTGCTTGTCTGCATTTTTATATGTCTACTTGTTAATCATTAGTAGCATGTTTATGAGGAAATATTTATGGTTATATTGTTCGACTGTTGTTGGACAAAAATTTATTATTATAAACTTTTCCAATGTTACTAATATTGCTATTAATTGTTTCTATTTCACCAGTGTTCTATATTGGTTTTTCTTTATGAATTCTAACATTACAAAAATTTCTGTGTTTTTAAATTATCATCAGTCCAATACTGGAAAAAGTGTACCAAATCCAAACGAAAATTGGTTGCGTGGGGGGTGATAGCCATTACTTTAAATCAAGGTTGCGATCTGGATATAAATACCTGGCATTTTAGGTAAATAAATTTTTCAGTATAGAATAAGAACCTTATACAGTAGAAAGGGCAATTCTTCCAGTAGACCGATTTCGTCCTTAGTGTAACTCATCACATAATGTCCAGAATTTGTCGTGGACAGGGCTCGAATTTGAGCACGTCTGCTACGGAATTTTGTGTTCTAACCACTAAAACACCCTGCCGCAGTAAAGACAGTTTTCGTCCTTCTTGGACCTCATCACGTACTTTCAAGAATTTGCTGCGGACCAAGAAACATTAGTTAGTATGTAGCTGAAAACTTTGTTTGGCACTGTAGAGTGGCTCAGTGATTAAAGCAACAGATTATGACGCAGACGTTCTCAGATTCGAGCCCTGTCTGACGCAAATTCTCAACAGTACTTGAAGAGTTACCAATAAGGACTAAACCTGTCTACTTTGTGATCTGACTTTTCCATACTATACAATACTAGTTTTTGTATGTACATAATGGGACACGTGTTAATATCAAGATCGCAACCAGGAGTAAAGTAATTGTAGCATAACGGGTCACGATTTTCGCTCGCTTCGTATTCTTTTTTAGGTTTATTTATCGCATTTCCTGTAATCTTACTGTTTAATACAAAAGTTAAGGTCTCAAACTGATTTTTTAGATGCCATTGGGTAGTGCTATTACCTGATGTACAATAATTCAGTAGTGAAATGCTGTGTAAGAGGCAAATATTTTGAATACGTTTATAAGGGCGGTGCCAAATGATTCATTTACGTCCTTTAGAATCAGCAAGTTGTATATTTATTTAAAGAATTGTCTAGCATCAATTTCTGAATTTCTTAATTTTTATTTAATAATGTAACCCGGATTCGTAATTTCAACCTATATATATATATATATATATATATATATATATATATATATATATATATATATATATATATATATATATATATGAGCAATATGCCAAACTTACCAATCCTATTGTATTTATGTAGAAAATCGTTATATGAAAGTTAACCGTTTAGCTTTTGCTTTTTGCACTCATTTGATTATCGGCATGTTCTTAGCATGATTTTCTTGAATTTTAATGTTTGGCATATTCATTTTTAACAGAATCGTTGTTAAAAGTGTGCAGTAGTTTGTTGAATGTGCACTTTGTTTTACAAATACGTGTCCATATTTAATTGAACCCGGGCTAAAACTCTTTCAACTGTTATTGCATACGATTGCGTGGAACTTTTTTTAAAGGAAAAAGAATAAAAACAATTAATTATTCATTAATTGCACGGGTGGTGACAATTATTTAGCCTATATATATATATATATATATATATATATATATATATATATATATATATATATATATATATATATATCAATATAAACTAAGCATTGTATAAGGTTGCAAAGGAAACCCTTCCAGTAGTGTGGCTTTGTCCTTGGGAACTCTTCAAGTGCTGCCCAGAATTTTTGGCGCCCACAGGATTCTAACTGTGGTACATTTGCTTCGGAGCCTATGCCTGTCTACTGCGCTGTACTACGGGCGACTTGAGGATTTTTCTGTGCCACCTTATACAATGCGTAGTTTATAACAAAAAGTTTATATATAATGTGATTGGTGTTTACATTAAGCTTGCAACCTTTGTTTTATTTCAAAGCAAATAAAGATGCTACCGACAAAGATATCCGAAATATTCAACGCAAATAAACTGTTTTTTCCTAATATCGCAATGTAATTGCTCTTACAAATTATTAATAAAGCCTGTCTTGCTTTTTTTAAAGTAGTGAATTCAAATTTCTAATATACATATATTTATATACTGATAAATAAAATTTGGGGTCGGTGTTACTGCCTTTTTTCGTCATTTGCTTGTAAAGAATTATGCTATACATTAAAGCAAACCAAAATGTATCTTCCCGACCAAAAATAAACCAATTGCACCCTTAGATAACTGGGGAGTGTTTGAAATCCCATCCAAAGACTATGGCCTAATGTATGGTTGCGAAATCCGCACTTAATCAAGGTTATATATATATATATATATATATATATATATATATATAGAGAGAGAGAGAGAGAGAGAGAGAGAGAGTACGGAACACTGAATAACGCTGATCAAACTGAAATGTGTATATAAAATATAGAAAGGCAGAAATTTCGCTGTCAACTCTTGTTGTCTCGCAAACATTTAGCTTTGTCTGGAATGTAAGCTGCACCATATCCTTGCAATTACGAACATAAACTTTTTGCAGCTTTGAGCATATCCTTAATTTATTTAATTTTGTAAACCCGATTTAAATAATTTTTATTACCACTCTCGGAATCAGTAATTGCTTAATTGTGTGTTGATATTAGTTCTTCATGATACAAAAACTAGAGCTAGCGTCGTCTTCTTAGGGTGATGTAACCTGTTAGTACTTATGGGGCTTATGCGATCGTCTATGTTGGGCTAGTTATAAATAAAACTTTTTTTATCATCCATTATTCATTCAGCTGTAAATCATTTAATTCTGCCCCGTGTTGAAATCAATTGAGAGCAGTCGGAAACGGTGTGGTATTTGGGGGAGAACCCCATGAGGATTTGGTGCTAAAAGCCACCTTTTAAATTCCTCATTGTCATATTGTTCTAAATTTAGATTTAAACGAAAATTTATCACGATTTGTTCATTAAATGCCTATGCTTGAGCGATTTTACAGAATGTGTGCGCAATCACAGAAAGACTTATTTTTCTTTTTATATCAACCTTATTTACGAAACATACATAGTTTTTCTCCGAACACAGAAAGGAAGTCGGCATTATGAATTTCCGTGACAGTATTATTTTGCTCTTTTACCGCAAGCAAGCGTTTATTACGACCAATCGTCTAAATTGGGATAATGTGGGCTGTTTAAGTTAGTTGACAACTAAAGTGTTATGTCACCTAAATTAACGCTGACTAAATTCATATAGAACATTTAATAAGCTGTTAAAAGTTGAATTTTTTGTACGCGTATATATAGCATTTGATTTTACGAAGAAGTAATAAATTTCTCAGTTGAGCTAATTATTAATAATATTTGCATAATGATAATAAGTTGTTTGCTATCTTTTGCTTTCCTCCAGATTTTCTAGTTTTACGCTTGTTTATGTTTAACTATCAGCCTGGCTGTGCTTTAAGCAACTTTTATCATCTCAATTTCTGCTCTGACTCCAAATTCATTTGAAATAGAGTTATAAAATTTCTATGGTCATTTCTGATTTTCGTTTTGGTGATTAGAGGGACCACACGCATAGATCAAACGTATCTAACCACATAGTCATGCTATATAGATAATAAATAGAATAACTTATTGCCATTTTATTATTTCATTGTATTACTTTTGACTTCTCATACTCAGACTCGGGTTGATGCTGACGTCTGCTTATCTTGTTCGATTTTGTGTTAGACAAAATTAATCCTGTGTGACATTCTTACCGGCAACCTTCAATTGTTTAGAGTATTTGGTAAGGTACTTGATTGTGACATATCGTCTCAGCTACAAACACATTGATTTTAACTTAATTGAGAAGTAAATCATTAAAGCAGTTATATAAAGTACAATTTAAAATGACCATTTTTCCAGAACTCAGCTTTTTTGCAATATCTAATACTTTATACTAAAAATTTTGAAAAACAAGGAAGATTAGCGGTTAGGTACTGTTTGTTGCGGAGAACTAATATATATGCAAGTATGTATCAGGTATCTGGAATCATTCTATTAAATATATAAGAATTAGATACTGTTTGTTTCGATGAGATAATGTATATGCAATTGAGTACAAGGTGTTGCGCACCTAATAAAAAAAATAATTCAAATAAGACTATAAGGTTAAACCAAAGCCAGTCTGAACGAAAGGTATAATCTCATGTGAACATTCGTTTCGTGCTTACTGGCGACTCATTAGTAGGAGCCCGTTGTACGCCCTATAAATTTGGGTAGGGAATTTGGTCGTAAGCACGAAACGAATGTGCAAATGAGATTATACTTCCCGTTCATGCTGACTTTGGTTTATCCTTCATATGTTAATTAATTTTTTTTATAGATGCGCAACGCCTAATACGTAATTGTAAAAATTGAGATTAAGTTTGAATCAATACATACATTATGCAACAACGAAATGGAATTGTGTCATCTAATTGTTGGAACACAAAAACACACAAGGTTTCAACATAAACTGGTAACATTTTTGTGCACGTGTATGTGTCTCAGCATGGCAGACTTCAAACTCCTGTTCGTTGTTGTGCAGTGCTTGTATTAATTCGAACTTTATCTCCCCATTTGAACTATTTACATGAAGTACCAGATAGTGCAATTGAGTTGAATTCTACCGAAACATTGGTTTTCTTTCAAAAGTGTTGTATAGTAAATTTATAGCAAGTTTATGTATCAATGCACGTAATTTTCTCAATTCAGATTACAAATGCATAAAATTGACTGAACAAAAATTTATGTGTGACATTGTCTGTAGTTTCTTCTAACAGACTACGCGTACTAATTGTCACAATCTTCGTTTACAAAGATTAAATTGGTTTAAAAATTTAAAATATATTTAATTCTATAATTTGTTGAATTTTTCATATTTGCCTATTTTTCAGTTCTATTTAAACAGGTCTACGTTATTTGGACTACTTTGTCGACTAGTTGACCAATATTGTCTGACATTTCTATCTCAGGCTTTTTTTTTCTCTTTTTATATATATATATATATATATATATATATATATATATATATATATATATATATATAAACACGGGGTTTCAGGATTTATTCTCGTTTTGATGACTTGATTTCTAGAAGTGTCACATTTTGTCTTTATATTTTTGTCTTTTAGAAGATTATTACTTTGCATTTTGTTCGTCAGTTCTCAAGTGAGTGATTGCGCTTTTTGTTCTCGAATGGATTTCGTGAATTTTTTTGTATTTGTGATGCTTATCTGATGTTTCTTCATTTTATGGTTATTTTATGTTTATGATTTTATTTATTAACGTCGAAAGTTCACTTGAAAATATAGCAGCTAATCAGATTAATGTGCTCATAGCGAATTTATAAAGTGGACGTGTGCAGAACAAACCCGGCCCAAATAGTGCTTTCACTGTTTTTTTATTTGTGTGCAAATCCTAACGTCTAACATCTTAAGGTGCTAAGGTTTTGTTTATATTTGTGTAATAAGATTATTTGACGATTATATCAATATTATATGTCAATTTTTTCAATAGCTTAATATTGGTTCAGGTTAAGGTGTTTGAATGACAGAACAACAAACTAATACTTTAAACTTCTCAACAATTCATCGATAGATTCTCACGATCGGAATTATCGGTGTATTCGCAGCTTGGTCAGTTTATAGAAAAGTCTGGTTTCAAACATATGAAATATTCTTGGGCGATGGCGATGAGGCCTTTTGACGCCATCGTTTGCTCGTATATTCGTGTGTGCAGCCTCAGTAGTCATTGGTGTGCTTAGAGACATTTCAACGACGTATTACTTAAATTCTTCACCTGGGAGGAAATGCGATTAAAAGCAGATTATAATGATGCATGTTTGTTCATTCATAATGAGAACAACTTCTACTGAGAATAAGAGTGAAGAACTGTTTAAATTTCACTTTATAGCCTAGATTCACTAGTTTAACATTGCAAACTTTTCCATAGTTGAATATCGGTAATTTTATTTAAAAGTTGAAATAACTGTTTTTGAATTCTAGTTAGGAGGTATACGCGAAAGTTTTTCGGAAAATTGAATTAGTTGTTGGTGCAGTGTATTGGTAGGAACGTATGAGAGATCTAGAGTTTGAAATTGTTTCAAAATTATAATTTTAACTTATGCTCTTAATCGAGGTTATGAAATAGGTTGCATCATTGCCTTAGTCCGGCTTTTTCCATTGAGGGAGACACGAAGGAAAAACACTCGATGACAGATTTTTAAAACAAAGTATAGCATACTAATGTGTATGTTATTGTGAACAGCGATGGAGTTTTCGTGTATTCTGAGATGCCTGATTCGAACAATCCTGCTTGTTCATTCATTCAGGCATTTTGCAGCTTTTATAAAATCAAGGATTGGGCGAGCGGTGATAACATTTATTGAGCTTAAGTTTGTGAGTTTGATTTATATGCCAATTGCATTATATACTTTTGTCTGTGTAAGCTAAGTATTTTATATTGTAGAATAGTCCATTAATCCAGTAGATCTGTTTTGTCATTATTGGGAACTGTTCAAGTACTGTACCGAATTTTGCCACGGACGGAACGGTGTCCTCCGGAATGTTTGCATCTTAGCTGTGATAAAAAACAAGGACGAACAATATACGTCTAAAAATATTGTATATTTGCAAAATTGCTGTAACTAGTAATGGACTTAATTTTTTTTAAATACGTGCCACTAGCGTATGAAGATTTACCATAAATATATCCACTCGAAATATTTTGACGAACCAAAAAATGGAACAGTTTATGCTTAATGTACATGCGTTATTACAAGGCTATATTTCAGTGCTTATGAACTAAATTAATTCAACGTGATAT
>JAQBSW010007426.1:0-40890 GCA_029291075.1 Eudiplozoon nipponicum | reverse complement strand
TAGTAAACATTTAAGCTAATTCCGCAAATTTTATTTTACTCCCTTGTTCATTTTTAATGTAACTCCACATATAATAAGATTTTCGATTTTTTCCATAGCAGATAGCTTAATGCCCACTTTAAACTGTTTATTTCTTTACTTGTTAATTTTTTGCAAACTACGAGACGTCGAGAAATAGTTCATAAGACATTTTCACGATACACTGTGCGTGCGAAACAGGGCGGTTCACAGATGGGCAAAGACTCCGTCAGTGGTGGCGCTGGTGGTCCAAAATCAGCTGGTGCTGCTCTGAGACGATATGGCGAGCAAGCCATACGCGAGGTATGCACAATTTTTGAATTACAGGTTTTGTCTTTTATTCATCGCAGGCGTAATAAATTGCGAATTCATGCGACCGGCTGGCTGTAGCATCGCGTTGCACTACCGTTGTCATAATCCTTTCGGGTACTAGATATGCGGTGATCATTTTCAGGATAACAAAATTATCTTCCTGTTGGTTACGCCGACGACAGACATCATAGGCCGTGCTGGCATGCACAAGATAACTTAAACCTGAATTAATGTAGCGGTCGTATAAACCCAGGCTCTCATAGAGCCCACTATGCAGAGAGACTTCAACTATCGTTTAAGTTTGAACGTATGTATATTTAAGTATCTATGATTGCATGCTTGTATATATGTATATTTATTTTCGTGCATGTGTGTGCTTATGTGTTTGCATGTATGTTTTCGCTGGTATGAATTGAAATATACAATATATTGTATTGAAGCCCTGTCTCTCCATCCAATCAACTGATTTACTCAAGAAATAAAAAATTTGTTATTTTTTTCAAGATCCAAGACAGGACACAAAATTAATAGTCCAAGATGTTCTTATATAAGAAAAATAACTAAACATCATTACGCACATCTTGCCTTAATTAAAAGTGTTCTGTTTGGCTCTCGCTTATCCTGATATCATTTGTCTTTTGTCATACTTTTCCGCTAATGTAGATATCAAGCAATGGAGATTTTATCTATTATAAAGTGAATCTAATCTCTTTATCGGGAATTGGTTAGCTGTGCAACATTCCAGTTTATTTGCTAATTTGCGCCTCGGTCTCAGACTTTTATCATATGAAACGAAAGCATCTGTAGAACAATTTATGAAGTTCCTCACTTACTGCATCCTGGAACGGGAAAACGATTTAGTTAGGTCATTGAATATTTGTTTGTCTGACCACTTGAATGCTCATTTTGAATCATATGAATCCAAATAATTTTGTGGGAAAATTGACCATTATTAGCACACACATATATATATATAAGGAATATATATATATATAGAAAAGATACATGTATAAGGAGAGTGAGTGAGCAGAAATGCAAATTCTAAATATGCCCTACTTAGAGGTATTTTATTTCTAAATTCAATGAACTATATTTTAATGTATTGTTGTAATTTACTCGTGATCGTTTTGTTAAGATAAGAACAGCGTTCCTTTGGGTTAATCAATTAACAGTGCTTTCGGTTTTAATTGCACACACAGTCAGTCAAGCGTACTTTTTTACTACAGCAGTGTGCCGATATGACACAATTAACTGTTACTTGATAAAACAAATAAACAGACTATAACGCTCCAGCTGGAGTGCCGTACGACGTTGCTAATAAGACAATTTAAGGCTCCGGAGAGCAGTCTTGTTGATGGCCCTTAATAAGTTCAGGGCGACATTTACTGGGAAATGCAGTGAGTGTTTGTGAGTCTTAGCAGAGTTTGGATGTCCAGAAGTCCTAGACAATAGCTCTTTGTGTCCTGTTGGTGGGCTGATTTTCCTTTGAGCAGATGTACGTAAACAAGTAGCATTGACCAAGCAGGATGTGTTAGTTTCTGTTGTTAGGCCTTGACTAGCCTTGCTGAATATCTGTGACAACACGGAGATGGCTGGCACATGTAGAAATCCGTTTATTAGATAATCGATTACGTATGACTGGATGCGCAGCAACAAAAAGATTGGTGTGACTGAAGACTAACCGAATTAGTGACACAGCGTGGTAAATGCGAGTAGGACAGACTGCGTAGATAGTCAGTGCAGCAGAGAAGGCGACGGCAATCGCAGGTAGCTGGCAGAGCAGAGTGTGTTACGTGGTAATTGCATCATGCTTAAATAGATCCGAAGTTGCACGTAATTGGTCTACGGAAGCGCGCGTTCTCATCTATCTAGCGTATTATATATACGAAATGTCGGCGAATTAATTTGAGCTGTTACAAGACATTTGATGAATTGCTATATCGTGAGGTAACCTAACGCAATTAACTGTAACAAAACATTAATAGTACAATTGATTATTAATTGCGCGTAGCCATAGCAATTTATCGCCAGCCTATCAGCGGGTAATGCCTTGTTGTATACACAGCGTTCTCATTATTCTTGCTGGCACTAAATTAACTCATCCCGTTTTATGCTGATTTGCTCCGACTCTAAGGGGCACAAGGAGAAGCGGAAAAGTGTTAAGCCGCACTTTACACGATGTAGCCAACATCGCGATATTACATTTGTAACTGCATGGCGAGTTTTTCATCGATTGCATTTCTTATACCGGCCGTGCTTATTAAAGTTTGATTTCTTTTAGTCTTTGTTTTTATATTTTTAGACACAGCTGTCCTTTTCTTGATTCTTAGCCATACAAATTTCCGTAATAACGATAGGCAACTTTGTCAGTCGTTTTATTGGAAGCGTAAAAACCTGGCTGTTTTAGCTGGACACAATTATACCTGTCTTGAAAAAATGGCAGATGATCGATTATTTTCTTCTTGTATTTATTATTTTCAGTGCATACACGCACCAAGTCTCGGTAAGTGAGAAGGAAGAAAATATATGACACTGTATCCTCAGTATCGCAAACCTATTATTATTGGCATTCGCTTTCCGGGTTGCCTAGTAACTTTATTGCTAAAAAGAGAAGACAATACTTTGTTCCCTATCGCCTCAAAATCAGATGATCTTCGAAGGTGGGACTCGTCAACCTTAAGGTACAGACCATCTAGGAAAAGTAAAACTTTGCGTCTAAACACACTTTAACAATTTGGGAATTTCGTCAGATTTCAGATGAAACTTCTAGATAGTATGAATTTTCTGCTAACTTTCGTATTACAGGTAGTCATTAAAGTTAGGCGTTCAATCTCGAAAAAAACACCGAATGGTATTGAGGATGCTGCTTGCAAGATATTCACAATTATTATAATTCGTACGGCTTTCTATATACGAAAAGAAATTAGGCTATTGCGTGTACGTTAATCGCGATACACATCAAAGTTTTTTGCCCGGAGCCAGGTGGTCCCATGAAATTGGTTTTCACTCTGCGAGAATAATCCGCAGTAAGTGGTGAAGTCGATTGTCCTCTTGGGCTTCTGTAACCGTAAATATCTTTTCGACTTTATGCATAAACTATTTATATTTTCTTTTTAGGATATCAGTAACCTGCTGCACATCGATTGGCGAGGTCATCTTCTCTCTTGCAATATTATTTTAGTTTGGTCGGCTAAAGTCAACGCTGGTATCTTCTTTCAAAAACCTTCAGGTGGATCAGCTGCCCCTCGGCATGTTGTAGGCTCCAGTAACTTGCCATATGGCGGAATCTATGTCTCTGAGTTTAACGGCACACACAAATGCTCCGCTGGTGACGATTGCCATGAGCAGCTGCTGATCGATGATAATGTTGCCGGTAGTGCAGAGGAAAATTGCGTGCAGACCTGTTCCCAAGTGGAAGCAAGATCAAAAAACATCAAATTGAAGAAGAACGTTCCTGTCCACGAACTACCACCACCGCCTCCGGTGAGTCGAGCAAATTACTTACGGGACGTTTTTACCTCTGTAAAACATTGCAGTCTACAAAACTAAATAGGATAAACCGATGAGAGTAGAAGAGACATTTTGAATAAAATTAATACTAAAGCTGCCCTTCGTGTAAAGAAATGCCACTTCCACGACGGTCATCTTGACTGACTCGAGAATAAGAAAAGAGAAAGTTAGCTTGAATGCCTTATTCGTGCTTTGCATAAACTATGCATAACCCCACAATCGATGTCAATAATGGCATCATTGTCAGTATTATTGTCATATACGTTTGGAAAAGAATTACTACAGAAGACACGTCGAATCGGCAAGCTGCCTATTTTTCATGTTTATCAAAACGAAAAGGTAGGACAACAAATGCAGGCAGACAATTGGCAGGGTAACAGCTAATTATGCAATGCGGTAGTGGTGATCTGGGGTCCCTTCATGTACAGTTTTGTACAGATAAAATAGCGGGAAGTAGCGCAGTTAGCATCATTTATATTCTATGATGGCAAAAATGCAGTCTTAAGTATGCTGAGCACAACTAATTTAATTAATAGTGTTGGTATCGGTCTTGCGGAAACATGATGTCGCAGGGCAATGAAGCGGTCAATTTCGTGGTTGATGTCAGTTACGGGTAAATTATGAAATTTGCAGAAGAAAACGAGCAGTCGGCAAGCCAGACGATTCGCTTCCGCGGAATGTACGAAACAATAAACCACACAATACGCCTAACCAATTAATTGCCACACACACACTGCTTCACTATGCCTTCTTCTATCTTGTCTACACGCACGCACACACATTATTTCCCATTAACCTGCTACCATACCTATAAATTCATTTTTTAGTGGATCATAATTGCAACTTTAGAAATGCCGACACATTAGTTTTATCACGACCGGAAGAGGAAGCCCATCAGAAGATATTTTAACTTTATTGACGCTGTGCTCATTATAGCATCTGGAAAACAGTTGTATAATTCGGCAAGTAGTGTGGGGCAGGTAGACGTTTTAATAATTTAGTTGGGTGCATGTCGTGGCAAATCATACGCTTAGGCGGTTGAAAATCGGAAGTTTTCATGATCATGAGATCAGACCAACGTAAACGGTCCAGTCCACTGTCTATGTTTTTCTGTTGACGGTTTTACTGTCACAGTAGTGAACCATGCTCCGAACCAATCAGATATTTGGACTGGTGGTTTGTGACTCGAGAACGCTGTAATCTTCTAGACGTTCGCATGTTGTGGCCAATTTGGAGTTAACTTATTGGGCTGCCAAAATTTGACAGTGGCGTGTACAACGCGAAAATTAATTACACGGGTGCAATATATTTAGCAGTAGTGAGCTGCAAACAGACTGAATATCCATTCCAAACACCAGTTCTTTTTGCAAACTCTTCGAAAACCGGTCTCCAATTTCTTTTTATGATTAATAAAATATGGAGTCTCGGGTATTTTGTTCACTCGTGTTATTAGGTAGTCAAAAAAATGAAAAAAAAACGCGCGCCTGTGTGGGTTTAAACGGAACAACACCTGTTCGTGCTGATTTTTGCGTAATCTCGTGGTCCTCTGTGATATAAAGTCTAACTAGGAATTGATAAATTAGCGCGCTACTATGTGTTGAAAAATTACATTTTCCTTGTTTCGGCTCACATTTTTTCTAAGCTCATTTTTAATTGAGATAGCTCGGTTACCACTTCCGGGCTATCTTCATCAGCCAATAACTCATCATACCAAATGACGAAAAAAATGAAAGTATGAATTTTCGCTTAAACAGCTTCCTGTGAAACCATTCAAAATGTAGCTTCCTTTTTAACTATGACTCACTGGTCTCATAATAGTTACCGACGTGTCTGCAGACAGCAAAAAAAATACACCTGTAGTAACATCATTTAATATTGCGTAATTTTACCACTAATGTGTTTATATTAATTTGCCAAACTCTTAACCAAGGAAGCCTTGCCTACTTACGATATTTTTGTTTAGATAAGAGTGAGAAAACTTCTGACGCGTGTATAAATTTTTACTTGAAATTCAGTCACATTACTCTCGCCAAGATGAACATATACGTGTGTGTAGTTATGTATTACTGAGTACTTCATTTTAAATATATACGCACGTACGCACCGCACTCTTATCTAATAAGCCATCAGCTAGCTATCGTGGCAGCAACTTGCTTCATTAATTTGTTTTTTAAAACTGGTGAGAATCGACCAACTGACGAAGGCTGTCCATAAAGGTAGCTGAAATATTTTGTTCAAGAAAGAAAACTGCTGGAATAACAACTGAGTTAGTCAAAACGCAGATCAGGTAATATTGTGGCATGAAGCCGTTTAAACGAAACTTCAAGCGTCCTGTATTATGTTTACTTTATTTGGTGTGATGAGCTGTTGACTGATACAGGTACCCAGAAATTGGTACAGAAATAACTCATTCAACATTATGAAATAAAATATCAAATAACTTTGTGAATATCAGGTTGATATACCTAATATGTGCATGATGTTGTCTGCATTCTGTCTCACAGCCTGTTCCAGCTGCATACGACGCTCTACAAATGGGTCTTGGGGTGTCGATGAATGATCCCCGACTGCGTTACATCCCTTTTTCTTCAAGGCAGATAACGTACAATCAGGTGAAAGAGTTACATCAAACGTTCTCAACTTTTGAAGTTTATGGTAAGCTGGATTTGGAATCGACTTAATTTTATTGTTGCGCTAAACTTACTAGTTATTCAGATTTTGATTTACACAGCCAATTTTTGCCCATATGGAGAATTCCAAATTAATTATATGATATAGAGAGGTAGTCGCTTAATGTTTAACTGTGTTTTTTCATGTGAAATTTTACGCTCATGTTGTACTTGTCATGTCCACCCATGCAAAAGTCAAAAGTTACTAATGTTTCACTGCCATATAACCATAAGGAGTGAAAAAATATATAAATAACAACAGAAATAATATTTTAGACAATTTATTAGTGAGATTTACGAGAGAAAGAAGCAGATAGAGAGCGAGAGAATGAATACCTAGTTACTATGAGTAAACTTATCTAGATAATTCACAAAAATGAGGCAAACTAAATCTCTCCACAACACCATTATGGCCAAGTTAGCATTCGGGCAAGGCAACACCAGCAAGAAAGAAACGTTTTTTTAAAATTTTACGCGATGAAATGATACATTTATATCAATTAATTTATTTACGCCCTGAACACAATATGAATATATGCACGTAAACAGTAGAAAACTCTTATTAGTTCGTCATATTTTTTTTGGAAAATCTAAACAAAATTTTATTTAGCATTGATGCTGGTAAAATTCTATGGTATGCATAGTGCACGAAAAATTTCCTTCCTAATTCACAGTTCTGCAAAATGTTTCTATGACAGTAGCGCTCAATCGGGTAACATTTGCTTTTCTTGTTTTGGTTCATATGTATTTTGAACTTACGCATCCAGCATATTATCGCTTCTTGTGATTACTTTACTTTACTTTACTTCGGCTGACTCCTTTTGGAGGATAAGCCGGCTCCACATTTCATGGAGTTTCTTGGGAATTTGGTACAAGTGATTAGTTAGAAATGTAAGCGCAACGCCTTTCTTTTTTTGCAAACTGATGTAATGCCGTTGTTTTGTTGCATATATCTGTAGAGGATTGGTTATTTGTACAGTTAGAAGATTTGTCGTATCATTCTTGGCTTTCTTTTATTTTTCTAGCTAGTCGTAAGCATGAATTGAATTCGTGCAACATAGATCTGGAACAAAGTGTTAATTATCCGACACAGGAAGGCAAAAGACCTATGCAACCGGTTTCTGGGGTTCTGCGTTGATCATGGGCTTTATATGTTATACAGCGGGCCTAGTATTGAAATTACCTGATCTGCGTTTTGACTAACGCAGCTTTTATTGTTCCAATAGTTTTCTTTCTTTAATTTATTTCGGCTACCTTTATCGGTAGCCTTCTTCAGTTGGTCCATCCTCACAAATTTAACAAATGAAACTAATAAAGCATGTAATTCAAAATAGAAATAGGTGTTTTCAAAAAATTGTCTTTTAATTTATCATGTTTGAACAGAATGGGCAGCCAGTAAGTACAATGACCATGCGCACGTGAGATTACGTGTTTGCATGTATGCACGAAAGTATGCGTATGTATGTATGTATGCATGCATGAGTGAATGTATGTATGTATGCACGTATGTATGTCGTTGTTGCAAGTTTTTCGCAATAGTCGCTTCGTGTTTGGTAGATATCCTACATCTTTTCGGCCTTTGGCATCTAATTCGCTAGACTACACTTCGGCGATGGATTGTGAGCTTCGTCACAAGGGAAACTTCTTTTCTATCTACACGATGATCTTTATGATGTTGCAAGTTTGTGATTCACCTACTTAGCCAGTTGTTTGTTATTTTTTTGACTATATTAGCTTATTTTTTTACTTTACTTTACTTTACTGCGGCTGACTCCTTTTGGAGGATAAGCCGGCTCCATGTGAAATTTCATGGAGTTTCTTGGGAATTTGGTACAAGTGGTGTCCCCTCACCACTCGGCTTTTTGATCGAGGATGCACCTCTAGCCTTTGCACATCCAAGCGCAGTCTGCAAGGCAGCAGTAAGTTGCATGGTTGCCGGTGGCTGTTGAGAGCTCATTCGCCATTCGGAAGTACGGGGTACTGTCCAGAAGTCCATGTAATCCTGTGGCTGTTGAACCCTTTTGTGGCGGGGAACACACGCCGAGTCATGGTGCCGTCGTCGGGCTATGTGGTATTTTATAGGAGATCCGATTGCCGGTCGGAAATCCACCACGCCCTGGTGACACCACCGCCTATTTGGCAAGAATAAATAATTTTTCTATGTTTGTACGGCATTCTCTTCATTATTATCAATGAATGAATCTGTAAAGCAGCATCGAAAATCTGACGCTTTGCTCCTGCATGACCACAATAAAGGTGGAAACAAATAATATTAACCCTGTATAAAAGATAATAACAGTAATTTAAAAAGCGTCGTATCTAGCTTAGTTGGAAGCACCTATCAATGATATAACAGTTAAATACTGTTTGTTGCGGAGAACTAATATATTTGCAAGTATGTATTAGGTGTTGCGAACCTAGTAACAAATTAGTTCAATTGTGCCCAGAAGGATAAACGAAAGGCAGCATAAACGGAAAGTATAATCTCATGCACATTCGTTTCGTGCTTACTGGCGACTCATCAATAGGAGCCGGTATTACGCCTTTAACCACTATATATTTGGTCGAAGAATATTGAATAATAGGACGGTACAAAGTGCATGTTTTTTTGGGGTTAGTGACCGGTTAATGACGTGAGTAAGCGACAACATGTCACAATATTTGAGCTATGTAAATTGTTTTTTTTCAAATTTTACTGTATGAATGAGGACTATTCTGATTTTCAATTTTGCTACTATTTATTACTAGTGATTAATTTCGTGTTGATTTTTTAGTGTGTGTTGTTGTGAGTTTTTGTGTTTGTCTGGAATCGTGAGAGGTCATTTTTATTTTATTACATAATGATGTTTAAGATCTCGTTATTTTTGCATTGATGAACTGAGTTTTTCCAGGATTTTTTGTTGTATATTTATGCTCGAAACGTTTTCTCAGTATGCTTTCTTTCTTATCGTATTTTTCATGAATTTTATTTTCTCCTAGTAACAGCGCAAAGTTTGAGGATTCCAAAGTATGTCGCTCATCTTGTCGTGCCATTTTTTGTCGCTGTTTCTGGTAATAGTGGTGTCATTTGTGTAGCTGTTATTTCTTAGTTTGTTGTCAATCCGATCATATTTATTTAGAGGCTTGTCTTGTGGAGGTTCTGGTTCGTTTCGATACGATGAATTTGTTGGTTTCTACATTAATTGATTGCGCGAGTGGTGGTAACAATTCCTTAAATCAAGTTTGCGAGTTTGAGGTAAACACCAATCCCACTGTGTTTGACCAGTCGTCGAACAACATAACAAAACTGGCGGTGCTTTAAATCAAGTTTGCGAGCTTGAAGTAAACACCAACCCCATTGTATTTAACCAGCCTACGAACAACATAACAAAACTACCGCCAGCTGCAACGCACTGACGCGTTTCACCCTTCCATGATCATCATCAGAGTACGACGGCAAACTGACTATCGAGAATCGACTTCAAGCTCGCAAACTTGATTTAAAGCATTGTTACCACCACCCGCGCAATCAATTATTGTTAAAAAGTGGCGGTAGTTTTGTTGTTGGACGACTGGTTAAATACAGTGGGATTGGTGTTTACTTCAAGCTCGCAAACTTGATTTAAAGAATTTACTGGTTTGTTTTTTACATCGTCGGTCGAGTAACATAGCATTTTGGTAGAACTTCTTCATGTTTAGGCCGGATTATTTTTGTTTTATATACAGGAATTCGTATATGTGTAATAGTCTTTCAAATCTTGCTTTACCTAGAACTGATAAATTCGTGAAATTGCCTGCGTGCCCAACTTAATGTACATGCTCCGAAATAAGTGAATTTACTGACGATGCCGGGTAACTTTCAAATAATTTCTGTGGTGAATTCTGTTGATTAATTGATTTTCTTGTGGTATATATACATATATATTTCTAATTAGGAAGGAAAAACACATTGATAACAAAGTGAATAATGTATTTAAACGAACATTGGTTGCGCGAGTGGTGATAACAATTATTATAATCAAGGTTGCGGTCTTGATATAAACACCTGACCCATTAATTACTTACATATCTCAGTATAAACTAGGAATTGTATAGTGTAGTGAATTGCCGTTTCTACACTATACAATTCTTAGTTTATACTGACAAATGTAAGTAATTAATGGGTCAAGTGTTTATATGAAGACCGCAACCTTGATTATAATAAAAGTGGATAATGGCCATTTTTCGTGAGTACTAAACTTCGCTCTACAATCTTTCATTTATATACATTCTGGGTTTTCATTTGAATATGGGAGCGGCAACAAATATGACTCGGTTTTCTATTTCTTTTTTTGGCTGATGGGTAAATTTGCATGCGTTTGTGCTTGTGTGTGTGCCTGTTTGCATGTAAAGGTCATTCTCGCTGTATTGAAATGTGATGCCTGAGATATGGTCATTATTGTTTTGATGTCTTGAGAATTAACCATTTGTGCGCATTAGTTACGTGTACGAGTGCTATTTTTCCGAGTGTAGTTTATCGTTTCACCTTGTTGCGCAAGTGTGGATTGCATTTTTGAACGCACGTATTGTTTGCAAATTTCTGTCACCGAATGTGCATTTGTTTTTTCCTCTTCAGTTTGTGGCCAATCTGATTGAATTAGTTCAGTTGTGACCAGAAGGATAAACCAAAGGTAGCATGAACGGAAAGTATAATCTCATGCACATTCGTTTCGTGCTTACTGGCGACGAACGAATGTGCATGAGATTATACTTTCCTTTCATGCTGCCTTTGGTTTATCCTTCTGGTCACAACTGAACTAATTTGATACTAGGTTCGCAACACCTAATACACACTTGCATATATATTAGTTCTCCGCAACAAACAGTATTTAATCTGATTGAATGTTTGTTGAGTCTAGTCGAGGGCGTTTTCGGTCTTGTCTGGATGCTAATAAATTGTTGTTGGATTTTGTTATTCGTGGCCAGTCGATTAGTTTATCATGTTGATGAAACTTTTGAATATTTAGGCCGGGTGCTTATTGTTTTATATAACGGCTTCATAAATAAATAATAATTTTTCTGTTTGTGCTTTATGTATAATTGAGAAATTGGTCAAATTGACTGGGAGCCCTGATTCCAAAATATGATCGGAAATTGCTGATATTCCTGACAGTGCCAAGCCTTTGTTAATCAATTTCTGTGGTAAATGGTGCTGGATTCTGTTTATCAATTGCTTCTTCGTACGTCCGATATATGTGCTACCGCTGTAATCCACACTTGTGCTGTTACCAAATGAAGAACAGAAATTTGCGCAAAAAGGTGAAACGAAAGACTACACTCGGAAAAATAGCACTCGTACACGTAACAGCGAACAATTCGAACAGATGGTTAATTCTCAAGCCATCAATACAATAATGACCAGATCTCAGACATCACTTTGCAATACAGCGAGAAGGACCTTTACATGCAAACAGGCACACACACAGACACAAACGCATACACACTTACCAATCAGCCAAAACAAGAAATAGAAAAACCGAGTCAGATTTGTTGCCACCCACATAATCAAATGAAAACCCAGAATGTATATAAATGAAAGATTGTAGAGCGAAGTTTAGTATTCACGAAATAAATGGCCATTATCCACTTTTTTATTAATGTGTTTTTTCTTCCTAATTAGAAATATACTGTGTATTATTCCGAAGGCAATGAACATTATATATATATATATATATATATATATATATATATATATATATATATATATATATATATATCCTACCCTGCATACATGAAAATTTGTGCACGATGACGGATTTAAAAACAATTGTTTGTTGATCTTTGACATCCAATCTCAGGATTCTCTCTGTGCTTAAAATGACGTCAACTTTTGCATTAATGTAGGTTGCCTCAGTGAATCGATTTAACCGCCGTGCAATTATTGAGGACGGTACGTCGTATCCAAATGATAATTTGGGGAAACATTTGAATATTATCCGCCGTGGTGTGAGTTGAATGACCAAGAAGAGCAGTGTTTTTTTATGTCTGGATTGTCTTTATTAGCTTGGTTTATGATTTTGGCTGGGTCTGTTGATTCTGGGATGAACGATAATGTATCATCAACATACATTTTGTAAAATATGCACGAGTCAATTTTGTTTTTCAGGCACTTTTTCACGAGATGGACCATGTACACGTCTGCCAAGAGAGGTGCAGCGCAGTTTCCAATAACAGAATCATTAAATTGTCGGAAATATTCATCTTCACATGTAAATTGTGCATTTTTTGCACATGTTAATATGTCTTTGAGTTCATTAGTAACTATAGAAAAATCGGGAAACTCATTTATAATCAGGTCACACTAGACAATATTTGTATTTCCCTGTGGAATGTACGTAAATAATAAAGACACATCAAATGAAGTCATTTGGTTTTCTAGAATGCTTTTCTTCTTCATTTCAACTGTCAACTTGATCACTGATTAAATACTGTTTGTTGTGGAGAGCTAATATATATGCAAGTATGCATAAGGCGCTTTGCGAACCTAGTTACAAATTAGTTCAGTTGTGACCAGAAGGATAAACCAATCTCCTAGACGAATGTGTAAACCTGCAGTATTGAAAGTTGACATATTCTATAGAGTAAAGTCTCGACAATGCGACTTCAACTCCTAACTCAATCTCTCTCTCTTTATATATATATATATATATATATATATATATATATATATATATATATATACTGAGTCTGTAAGGGATCACTAACACTATGGCTATTGTAGTACCGAAAAGGTGGTTAAAGGGCGTAATACCGGCTCCTGACTGATGAATCACTCAGTAAGCAACGAAACGAATGTGCATGAGATTATACTTTCCGTTCATGCTGCCTTTGGTTTATCCTTCTGGTCACAACTGAACTAATTTGTAATCTAGGTTCGCAACGCCTTATGCATACTTGATCACTGATTCATCGATAAATTCATCAATACACGAATAACCAGATCTAAGACATCACTTTTTAATAAAAGAATTATAATCCTTACACGCACTCGGGCAAACACTCACAAATTTATACGCTATTAAACACGAACAAGAAATTGAAGTAAAATAGTAAATTTAAGAATTTGCTCAAATCTGCTATTGCGAGCATTGTACTGTGTATGTGTGATCAGTGACCTGGTGTTGATTCGGGAAACTGCGAATCGAAACGTCGCCAGTCAACGAAGATTAGATCGAACCTCATTTCCAGTGGTTAGTATGAACGATGTTGAAGCCTTCGGAAGAAAGGGACGAATCCGCACCCAGCCAACAGAAGACGAAATCGATGCGTACTTGGAAATGAGGATCAATCGGATCTTTGCGAAACTGATAGTGCAAAGCGACAACCCGCGAAAGGAAACCTCTGAGAATTAAGATTTGACGCTCGCATCGCGCAACCATTCAAGAAATATCAGCAGTTACTAGTGACTTTTGTCTTGCTGTGCACGATTATGAGATTTCTGTTCATTTCTGAACATCTTTGATTTGACTATATTTGTTGCTAGTTTTAAACTGCGTATACTAAAATCATCATCATTAACATACAAAGAAATAGTTCTACATCTCATATATATGTAGAAGCAATTTTCTTAACCGCTCTTATTATTCACAACTAGAAAATATTTGCTTCGCCGAAAAACATGCTTATAACTCAATAGTTTTTTAAATGTCCGACATTTTTTAATAAAAATTAATTCAGATAGTCATGCTGATTTGGAGTTCATTAGCACAAGTGCGAAACGACAGGTCAATGCTCTATTAAAAGAGTCGAACGTCAGTACAGCCCCATCATCACAGAACAAGTCCGATGCATCAGCTGAGCCTGGCAGTCCACAACGGACACTCTACGAAGCACGAAACGGTCGTCTTGTGTACGGTATGCTTAATTTCCCCTCTTTAGTTTTTTTAGTATAATTTTGAACTATTTTCTGTTTATCTTGCAGTTGTTTACATCTAGGCAGGACCCACCTTTTCTGTCATCATTACTTCGTGTATAATTTTTGTAATGGTCATTCGGCAGTAAAGCTTGAGCTTGTAAATGTTTAATTATTGCATTCCAAGATGATGATGATAATAATGATGATATTGATGATGGTGATGGTGATGGTGATGTTGGTGTTGTTGATTATGTTATCGATGATGATAATGATGATTTTGATGATAGTGATGTTGATTATTTTATGGATTATGATAGTGAAGGCGATGGTTATGATGCTAATGTTTATAATGGTGGTGTTGATCACGTTGATGATAATGGTGATGGTTATGATGATGATGATATTGATGTCGGTGAGGATGGTGTTGATGATGATGAGGTTAATGATTGAGATGATGATGGTGGTGGTGTTGATAATGATGATGATGGGAATGAAAGTTATATCGTTGATGATGATAATGAAAATCATAATGATAATGATATTGATGATAATGATGATGATGTGGATGCTGATGGTCAGGATGCTTATGATGGATGTTAATGCTCTGCCAGCGTTTTGTGTTAATTTATTCGAGAAATGATGAAACAAATTAAACAATAATTGATTGTGCGAGTGGTGGTAACAATTCTTTAAATCAAGTTTGCGAGCTGGAAGTAAACATCAAATCGATTGTATTTAACCAGTCGTCGAACAACATAACAAAACTTCCGCCAGGCGTGATACGAAATTTTAGATGAAAATATAAATTTCGGCAAATAGTGTCCGACAAGCGGATAATCTGAGAGGATGATGCGCTTCATCCTTAGGCAGCAGGCTGTTGAAGAGTAGGAAAACATTCTAAATGATCAATTCCTACTAGGAGTGATAGAGATCATATTCATTTGGATCCCAATCATAACTTTGAATATGTTTCACATTTGTGCGACAGAGAATCCTCAGCTGGTATATTTCTGTCTATGCGTAATATATTGTCTTATCTCGTTTTTTATTTATTTTAACGATAATCGTAGCTCGAACAGTTCCGTTTCGTTTGACTTTTGACTGTAGTTCTGGCATTAATGAATCGGTAACGCTTTGCTACATTGTGTCTACTTTAGTCGATGTTGCCTTTCCAATATCAGCTTCGCTGCATCCAACTTTTTTTCGCAATGTTCGTTCAGGTTTTACAGTTCCTCTCGCCCGTTTCTTGCATTAATTAGATTTCTGATTGCTTAATGTAAATATTGATCTAGTTGACGTTTCCTCCTGACATACATTTCCTTTTGCTACTTCAATCAAATCAAAATATTTTTTGAGAATATTGAATGTAACAAGTTGGTCATTTTAACAGTTAGATACTGTTTGAGGCGGAGAACTTATATATATATGTACATATATATATATATATATATATATATATATATATATATATATATATATATATATTCATTGTACCCTCCTGTGTGAAAAAACAAAACGAAATTTTATCAGATATAAGAAACATTTCTTTCGCATTGCCTTCTCAAATATCTACTAATGAACATATCTTTATATATAAATTGGAAAGCAAAACAAGATAGAAATATGTGAACATAGAGAGAGTGTGAAAAACGGAAACCAATCAATTCCGTTTTTCACACTCTCTCTATGTTCACATATTTCTATCTTGTTTTGCTTTCCAATTTATATATAAAGATATATTCATTAGTAGATATTTGAGAAGACAATGCGAAAGAAATGTTTCTTATATCTGATAAAATTTCTTTTTGTTTTTGCACACAGCAAGGGTACAATGAATTTTATTAAAGCTCGCATTTCAAAAGAATATATATATATATATATATGCAATTTTGTATTAGGTATTGCGCACCTAGTAACAAATTAGTTCAATTATGACCATAAGGATAAACCAAAGACAGCATGAACAGAAAGTATAATCTCATGCACATTCGTTTCGTGCTTACTGGTGACTCATCCGTAGGAGCCCGTATATTGCCCTTTACCGACTGTATATTTTGATGAGGAAAGTGAGAAAATAGAATGGTACTATCTCCTATACGAATTGGTAAACCTGCAGTAGTGAAGCTAACATCACACAGTCTCAACGCTAACTTACTCTATATAATATATATACCGAGTTTGTAAAGAATACCAACTTTATGGCTTTTGTGTCAGTACCTGATACTGACATTACAATACCGAAGAGGTACATGGTTCCAACACGATGGATTTCAATGTATGCTATATTTCACCGAAATTCGCAGCGTAGAATATTTATTTGGCCGTTCGTGTAGCAGTATTTGTGTGAATGTAGGTATGCATGTGGTTACGGGGTGATACATTGAAAACTGCATGGAAGCTATATTAGCGATGTTGCGTTGCCTTAAAGTTGACTTAGTCATAATGATTTGTGTAGAGATCTAGGTTGCCCAATTTCTTTTTGTTACCTGGTTAAACATCTCCATCTGATAACTATCCTCTAACTTATAAACCACTCTCCAAAAGTTATTGCATTTTTCCTGCTTGTTTTAAATAATTACATTGGGTTTTGGTAATGAAAAGTATATTGCATTGCCGCGTTTTGTGTACGCGGGTGTAGTTTTGCACTAACAATTTCACAAAGATCCGATTGATTAACCTTTCCACGTATTCCTCTATTTTGTCTTCGATTAGGCTGGGTGCGTAATCGTCCATTTCTTCCGAAGGCTTCACCAAGGTTCACACTAATCGTTGGAAATGCGGTGTTTCGTGATCTTTGTCTACTGGAAACTCAACACCGCATTTGCAATGATTAGTCTGAACGTTGGTGAAGCCTTCGGAAGAAAGGGACCGTTACGCACCCAGCCTGATCGAAGACAAAACAGCGGAATACGTGGAAAGCTTAATCAATCGGATCTTTTTGAAACGGTTAGTGCAAAAATTGAAACGCTATATATGAAAAATATTTCTTCCATATTATTGTTATTAATTTAGTTAACGTTTTACGATGGTTATATGTCAGTGAATCTTCAGTTATTTAAAGCTTTTTTATTGCTGCTAGTGGTGATTGTGACGTGTGTATGCATTATTTACGTACGTACGTGTGTATGTCTGTATGTATGCTGTATGTATGCATGCATGCATGTATGTATGTATGTATGTATGTATGTATGTATGTATGTATGTATGTATGTATGTATGTATGTATGTATGTATGTATGTATGTATGTATGTATGTATGTATGTATGTATGTATGTATTTATGTATGTATGTATGTATGTATGTATGTATGTTTTGTGAGTAGTATGTATGTATGCATGTATGTATGTATGTATGTATGTATGTATGTATGTATGTATGTATGTATGTATGTATGTATGTATGTATGTATGTATGTATGTATGATGTATGTGTATGTATGTATGTATGTATGTATGTGTGTATGTATGCATGTATGTATGTATGTATGTATGTATGTATGTATATATAATAACGCAATTCCAGGACAACGTTTCCCGTCATGTAGCACATTAATGGTAGCTTTGTTCGCTTGCATACCGTATTGGTTTGCTCTTGTCAAGCAAAGTATTTCTGTATTAACATGAGTGTATTTTTTCATTTTTATTTTAACTATAATACTTATGTACTGTTAATTATGTTAGTTGTACTTTATCAATTACAGCCTCGCCATCAACTGTAATTGATCGCATTAAAGCACGGGGGCGTCAAAAAGCCGATCGTGCCACTGGTTTGGCCTTATCTGGAAGTTCTTCTGACAGCAATTTAGAAGACAATGCTGAAAAAGAGAGCTTGGACGATGAGTATTCGCACGATGCCGATTCCGATACCGAGATTATATCAGAAATTGAACCTGCCAAATGTGTATCTATAGAAAAACCGAAGTGCTTCCGACGCAAAAAAGATAACAAGGCTAATAAAACAAACAATAATGCCATTATGCCTAATGAAAGCGAGCACAGTGATGAAGAATTGAGGTTTTTACACGATAAGAATAAAAAGCCTACACCTGGTGGAGAAACTGGTCAGAGCAACGCGGAGGGAAGTAAAAAACGAACGAAAAAGCGAAAAAAAGTAAAAGGAAATCCAACATCTAATGATCAGGCAACCGTCGAAGATAGCTCTGTGGATAATTTACGAAGAACTCTGGAAGGTATCCGTTATATTATATTTTATTTTTCATTCTACTCTGTCTCCTCATTGGTTTTACAAATTTTCGTCGAACCCTACATCTACATTGATGGTGATTTAGGACGTATGTACATGATGCGAGAATACTGCTCCGCAACTTCTTAGTAGTAAGGCGCAAACCGCCATTCAGCTTTCTGGAGAGTTTGCGAATGTTAACTCGGTATATTAAAAAGTTCATCAGTGGAACCTATGGGACGCCATTATTGGCATCTGCCGACTAAATTAACCGGACCATATATTTTATAATGAGAGGTTATCTGTTCCATGTTAGTTTATTATCTAGCTTAACTATATAGCCTCACCTCGTGTGCACTTTACCTAACCGGAGTTCCACACGATGCGACATAGTTAACTGTGCCTCTAAACTGGACCCTGATTTCCATTAAGCTCTCGTGGATTTCGGCACCTCGTTAATGGAAGTACTGTGTTTCGTGATAGAGTAATGGATGTATATTTAAAGTTTCCAATTACATTGCTAGTCTTTCGCTTCAGCAGTCTTTGCAGACAATGACTCCGCCTAACGCAGTCGGCGTCTATCAAATAATTTTTATGTGATTTAAATGGATAAATTCGCTTTTGACTATGAATTAGCATAACAAATTGCTAGCACAAACATAACCTTACTAACTAATAGACGGTATGCATGTCGCTGTTCAATTTTTTTTGGTATTCCTTGGAGGACGTAGCCGGTCTACAGCGTGATTTGCCTTTGCTGCATTATGCAATGGTTAGTTTATGCTGACATATGTTTATTTTATAGGATTGGTGTCTATCCCAAGCTCGCCACCTTGATTAATGTAATTGTTATTCTCTATTTATTATGTCGTTACCATCGCTAAATAGGGGTGGAAGCAAATTATAGCGGCCTATAGCCCTGCGATGTTTAAGTGTTGCGATTGTGTTCCTCGTTTTTAATTCTGATGTTGTTTCGAGGCTAGAATTCCACACTGTTTAAACAGGCTTACTCTCAGGGGTCTGCACTGATTCTGGTGCCCACGAAAATTGATTTGTGAAGTATTCAGCCCACCTATCTGGACGATACATTTTTCGGATATTAGATAGTTGTTGCAATCATTTATTGTTTGGCTAACTTAATTTTCTCAGAACTATTCTTCCATATTTTCAGCTTTTCTGATCAAAATAGACTAAAGATCGACTTTTAGACTATGCTTAAGTTTGCGTCTCCCAACTCTACATGATTACATGGACTCCTGGACAGTACCCCGTACTTCCGAATGGCGAATGAGCTCTCAACAGCCACCGGCAACCATGCAACTTACTGCTGCCTTGCAGACTGCGCTTGGATGTGCAAAGGCTAGAGGTGCGTCCTCGATCAAAAAGCCGAGTGGTGAGGGGACACCACTTGTACCAAATTCCCAAGAAACTCCATGAAATTTCACATGGAGCCGGCTTATCCTCCAAAAGGAGTCAGCCGCAGTAAAGTAAAGTAAGTAGTAACTCTACGAGTACTATCATAAACCGAGCTAACTGCAATTTGGCGCCTAGTTTCGAGAATTTACAATGATTGCTTCTACGTCAAATGCAGTATTAACTGCATTGTGACAAGTAAATTAGGATTTTCGCCATCAAGACCAATTAAGTTTCACTTTAGAATCTTTTCATATTTTTATTATAATCAAGGTTGCGATCTCGATATAAACACCTGATCCATTAATTACTTACATATGTCAGTATAAACTAAGAAATGTATAGTGTAGAAAAGGAAATTCATCCAGTAGACCGGTTTCGTCCATATTGGGATCTCATCATGTACTGGCCAGAATTTGCCGCGGACAGGACTCGAATCTGGGCACGTCTGCTTCGGAACCTGGTGCTCTAACCACTGAGCCATTCTTAGTTTATACTGACATATGTAAGTAATTAATGGGTCAGGTGTTTATATCAAGACCGCAACCTTGATTATAATAATTGTTATCTCCACCCGCGCAACCAATGTTCGTTTAATTATATAAATGTTCATTTCAATACCACTTGCCCATGTAATGTGGTGTCTGTTCAGTAATGACAGATTGGGCATGGTTAGTTGGAACTTTGGGTCTAAATGGATGCCATATGAGCTCCACCTAAAGGAAAAATTGACTAACCAAGTGACATTAGTTAGTATATAACTGAAAATTGTGTGTAGTGTAGTGTGCGGCAGGATAGCTCAGTGGTTAGAGCACCAAATTCCGAAGCAGACGTGCCCAGGTTCGTATCCTGTCCGCGGCAAATTCTGGCCAGTACTTGATGAGTTCCCAATAAGGACGAAACCGGTCTACTGGATGAATTGCCTTTTCTATACTATACAATTCTTAGTTTATACTGACATATGTAAGTAATTAATGGGTCAGGTGTTTATATCAAGACCGCAACTTTGATTATAATAATTGTTATCACCACCCGCGCAACCAATGTTCTTTTAATTATATAAATGTTCTTTTCATACTTTGTCGGAAAGACGATCGTTCGTTTTCGTGGAAAACGCAAGTACAAATCCATAACGGATAAGTGCATGCTCCGAGTCGACATAACTGTTCCAAAAAGAAAGACAATCCTGAGTGAAACCGCGATATCTATAAATAATTGCTACATTATCTATTTGAGTCCACCGTTGTCCGGGTGTTGGAGGACGCCATGTAGCGTAACGTATAACACTACGTCTGTAGTTTGTACTATTTAATTATAATATGTTACACGCAGCTATCCAACAGTTGTTCACCATTATTGTTGCGCATTCGACTTAACGTGTATCTTGAGCATTTAAATCGCCCATAACCAAGACATTAGCTGAACTACTTTCTCTACTTTCTAAAGAGCTCAGGTCAGATTAATACGCATCCTTGTTGTCGTCTGTGCTGCAATCGGTTGGAGCATATGCGGATACAACGGAAAGCTAACGTGTATTAAAGTTTATGAAATTGATTATAGCAGATATAATTAAGCGTACTGCGCAAACTCGGCTGTTTGCAGGGATTTATTCAGTCAGACAAACAGCTTGTCAGCTTAGGCCAATACTGATGTCCTATTTACCGGTTTGAGAAAACACGTAGATAATGTTGGTGCACTCGGTTCTGTATTGCTCGTATGATCCTGTATTCTGGTTTCAGACACGCAACATATCGATTTATTTATCAAGCGTACGTGCGAAAGCTTTTTGTTGTCCAGCTCGTTTCAATGTCCGCAAAGTAAATGCGCTGACGTTAAAACCTAACATAAGCCTAGTGAATAGGTGTTTACATGACATATTTTTTATATTTGTTAATCTGATGTTGCACTCAGTGATTTGATTAATATCCAGTATAGCCATAGCATCTGAAGGAGCGCCAAAATATTAGATTGAGATGAGAAAAGAGACTTTTTTTGATTCTGAGTTTTCCTTCTCTTAGATAGCCTGTAAAGCTAGACTGATGAGCACTATCTGCCCAGATGCCAGTGAAAAAAATTTCCTTTAGTAGCCGAAACTTTCCATTCGCGTCTGGCACTTTTGCTCTCGTTCGCTCACTACTTATATTACACTACGCGGTACTGCGTAGTTAGACGAAACGCGAGAATTTACATGAAACTGGATGATGGCTGTACTTCATTAGTCCCGACAAAGTTCATGCTACAATTACTGGGCTGAATAACTAGTGCCAGCCGGAGTTCAGACCGGATAATATTTATGGCATCATAAGAGAACGCAAACAAACACTAAGTATGCTATTAAGCAATAATTGATTGCGCGCGTGGTGGTACCAATTCTTTAAATCAAGTTTGCGAGCTTGAAGTAAACACCAATCCCATTGTATTTAACCAGTCGTCGAACAACATAACAAAACTACCGCCAGCTGTAACGCACTGACGCGTTTCGACCTTCCATGATCATCATCAGAGTACGACGGCAAACTGACTAGCGAGGATCAAACCGCATTGCATATATATGGAAAGCAATATATGCTATTTTTGTGCTGAGTTGAATCAATTTGTCGGTCAATTTAGCTTCAAAATAATAAACTCTTCTGAAATCCACCATTCAAATTAGCAATTAGGCCAGCAGAATACTAAAAATCTGGTGACCCCTCAGCAGAAGCCACGTTCGCAAATGTTCTTTCAAAATAAATTATGAAATAAAAACAAACTCTAAATACCAATGGAACTGGACGTTAGCTTGTATTTCACATAATTCCTCACTGTTCTGCGCACACTTACTTTAGATCATTGATCACCAACTTCCGAGTTCATCATCACATTTGAAGGTCTTGTTGCTCGTATTCAATTGTTAATAAGTTTGTTTTGCATCACAGTCTTCGCGATTAAACACAGCATCAGCTGCGTTAAAGTTGTTCCTCCTTCTTCATCCACATTGTTATAATCAACTGGACGGCTTTCGCCGAGCTATGTGGGCCTTACCTATAGAACTTTGAATTTGCTGTTTATGGTTTTTAAATAGAGATGAGTCTTTCACCGGAACTTCAGCGATGGCATCGGTTGGTACACATAGCGGTCGCAACCGGAGATCTCGACACATTAGCAAAACTTCTGCCGCCATATGAACTCGCCAACTCTGGGCCTGTCGCTTCAGCCGCTGGTAGGTGGATTTTAAATTTTGTTTGCACACATTAAGTGACACAAATTAGTCCCTTAATCAAATTTGATTTTCTATCATTCATTGCGTTGATTTAATGCACCTTGTTCATGTAACCAATGAGAAAGGAGTACTAGAAATTGCCGGCGCAACGCTAGCAAACTCTGGTTAGTCGTTTTCGCATCGTTATGTATATTTTTGTTTCTTCTTAATAAGAACCAGTGATGCTCCCTTAAATTTTGCATTGTCGTCATTTTCTGTGTTTATGTCATGTACTATATGTGTAGAAGTAATAAGGAAGGCACCTTAGATATCGCCGGCTTATCGTCGGTAGGCCATGACCTGTGTTTCTTGCCGCTTTTTTATTTGTATTTGCTTGGTGTTAATTAACAAAAATTATGCTTCTGTTCGAATTTTCCATTTTTCTATTTTGAATTGTTATCCTGAACCAAGGTTAGAGGCGTAGTATAGAGGGCAGCGCAGAATTCGCCGACTTGGCTTCGGCAAGTCATAGTTAATCGCGCTGAAAGCGTATAAAATATTCTTTCTTGATTTTAATAAATACAAATAAGGCTGCCACTAAAATTTTCCGCTTTTATATTTTCAATTGATATCATGCGCCACAGTTATAAACGCAATATTGAAGGCAACGTAGAAATCATTGACTTGTCTTCGGCAAGTTCTAGATAATCGCGTTGAAAGCGTTATTGTCGCGATGGGTATGCTAATCCGGAACTATTCGGGTTAGTTTTGCAACTCCTCCTCTATGCCACCAAAACCGTGAATCGTGTGTGATTTGCAGTTTTATACCAGCTTACTTTGTTGATGTGCAACTGTAAATTGCCCACAATGTGCGCCTTAAGCGGCGTAAAAGATGAGCGGCTTGACTTTGCTCGAAATGCTACCGGTTTCGAATCCAGTTTTAAGTTACTAGTGGATGAATAGCATTTGCAATGAAGTAGGCAATACTGGTTACCTATACATATGGAACGGCCGCCCAGAGTGCCTTGTTACGAGGACTACCTGAATGCTAAGGACGCGACTCCGTGAGTCATTTAGATTAAACAAATCTAGTAAAAGGGGAATCTAAGCCGTAGTAGCCGAGCACATCACTTGCAATAACCGCACTCCAAACCAGGCGGATTTTTTGGTGTTTTTCGTCGTAGGAAATGAGGAAGAGCTGCATATTGCAAAAGCTATCAGTTTAGGCATATTTCCTCAGGAGTTTAAGGAACTAGGAATTTGTACATCAGTGTAAAACAAACTGGTAATATTGTTTTTATGTGTATGCTGGGAGATTTTCATTTATTACTTGATGTTGTTTAATTTAAGCATATAATCAAGCTTAATCCGCTATGATTTCATGAATTTTCCATAATTAGTACCTGCTATTTTGGTCGAGTTAAAAGCAGGCAAATAAAAGTCTCATACACCTGGTTTTATGATTAACTTAAGCTGCAATATACAAAGATTTTCGTAGATTACACTACCTACACTCAAAAATGGCTGAAATGAAAATTGTGTAAAATATATAAATATTTTTTCAGAGATTCAATGACTGCTCCATACAAAAAATTGTTTAAATCATGTCACTGACGAATGCTGTTTTTGTAGAAAATGTTGTGTAGTTCGACTGCTCTCGTGCCTCCATGCATAAATAAATATGACCTCTGTTCCGCACAGCAAGCTACAATAGAGCCTGGGCAAACTAAGCGAAAATCAAAACTGTTGCAGTAGAACATTTATTCAGCAGCTGCCCTTTTGACAGGCAGACCGCTAACGGCTCTCTTTAGGTCTGGGTTGAACACTACAGGATTTCCAAACTACATGCGAGCTTAAAGTAGCATGAGGCTAAAAACAGTGTTGGAGATAACAGGCGAGCATCAGGAAAAATAATAAATGAAGAACTATTATGAAAATTTGTTTGACTAAGAGACGCGCTTTATGCAAAAAAATCTTCATTCATATTTGCATAACTACTAAACATCTTTGAAAGTTATGTATTAGGTGTTGCACACCTAGTAACAAATTAATTCAGTTGTGACCAGAAGGATAGACCAAAGACAGTATGAACGAAAAGTATAATCTCATGCACATTCGTTTCGTGTTTACTGGCGACTAATCAGTAGGAGCCGGTATTACGTCCTTTACCAACTATAAATTTGAGTGAGGAACGTGGGAAAATAGGACGGTAAGTAAGTGACGGTAAGGCTTCTCTTTCTTCTGTAGAAGCGCTGGTGCGAATTGTAGCTCATCAAATGATTGTCTTAACGGTTGGAATTACGAATATTAAAGTTCATCTAGATTAGATGGCTATTGTGAACACCGGCAATCGGAATAATGGATTCAACTTCACTTTGACGAATACGATAATGGCGACCGAACTCAGGTAGAAGCACACTAATTATTGTCAGTGTTGAAATCCAGATCCACCAGTTATTTGTGGTTTCAATGGGAACTAAAGCCTATGCTTGCTACATTAGATGTTGATAGGTCACATCCACTTGAAGGCCAAAAAAGTCAAGAGTGTTTAATGGCAGGAATAATCTGTTAATAATGAGACAGCATCACTAGTTGCTGCCCGTTGTGCATACTGCGTTAGTACATGCTAGTTTGATCAAGGATGACGACCCTCAGTGGCCTGACTTGAACCTCATCATTTGTTTACTTAAGAGGGATGATTGTCTCCCTGTTGAATGGCGGAGTTGGAGAAAATGTTTCAGATATGCCTGGCTGGGTTTGACGGATTGTCTTGCCAGAGATGTCTATTTGATTCGTCGACTAATTTTTTTTTGGGCATATTTTCTCTCGAAATTTATTGGCGTTGACCCGCCCGTAAGAATTGTCTGGTAGCATTAGATATCTCTGGCTAACGACATGTTGACGATTGTTAGTTGAGGCGAGAACTTTGCCGGTATAGTCGAATTACAGACAACCTATATCACAACCAGCTCAAAGGTATATTTTTGTTCACAGTTAACAGTCAGGGTAAAATGAGTTGCAACATAATGCGAACAAGCGGACCAGGCGTGAAGGTAAAGTTTGGAATGCTACAAAAATCGTTGCACCAGATATTTCGCGTAAATAATGTCCACCCGTCTTTTGTAGAGACCACCTAAGGTATAAAAAAGTCTAAATCTTCTATCTTAATTACTAATGGGCAAGTTTGCACTCTTTTTTGGCCCATGCATACATATGAATACTTTTTTTTATAGTTATGCTACTTTGAAGCATTTACTGCTGTTCTCATATATTTCAGATTTTTCTATCTGATGGATAATCTTGTGATCTTTCTCGTCACGTAGTAATCACCATCTAATTAGTTGTTGCATAATTCATTTCCGGCCATCGCATTGTTGACCGCTTAAACACTAACTTCCTACTATACATCGAGGCAAACATGACTGACAAGCCACTTCTAAATTAATGGTGTTGTGGAGAGGTTTAGTTTGCCTCATTTCTGTGAGTTATCCTGATAAATTTACTCATAATAGCAAGGTTTTCCTTCTCTCTCTACCCCTCTCCCTCTCTCGTAAATCTCAATAATAATTTATCTAAATTCACTTATATACTTTTTTCACTCCTTATGGTTATATGGCAGTGAAACATTAGTCACTTGACTTTTGTGTGGCTGGAAATGATGATGATGATGAAATTAATTTGAGCATGATTTGACAATGCTCGTTATTGTGCCTTCGGCGTTGTTATATATTTTCCCCTTGACTTTTTACGTATTTTCACATAAACTTTATTCTTTTCTCGCATGTATTATGCGGAGACGAAGAGTATTTTTGCATGTCAAGGTGCAATCCACACAATAAATTAACCTCAATTTTTGTCAAGTTTTGCCTATGGAAAGGTATATATTCGTCATTTTATTAACATAAAAAACCTTGTTCTGATATTTGTCTGCCACTTTTTCGATTCCAACAATAATGCGCCATCAGATGTTCGTTCTCCATCTGAAGCAATGATAAATGCTTGCGATGAAAATACCGTCACGACAGGGCTCGCATCTGATTGTGAGAAGCAGGTGCAAGTAGAAGTAGCTCCTTCCGCAGTTCCCGTCATTGATTTAAAATCGATGAATTCATCAGAGAATGTTCACCATACATCACAAGACGCAAAGAGTAGACTCAGTCGAGATTGCAAAAAGACACAAAGGTCGTCGAATAGTACACAGGAAGCTGACAATTTGTCCTATGATAGAGAGGTATGTGTTGATAGTTTTGTTTACGACAAAAATGCGCTGTCATTGTTTAGTGATTATGCAAGACCAACACGAATATTATACGCTTTGCTTTAAACCCTTTTAATTTGATTGTTCAACTCCAGGCGTGTGTTGCTTTTTCTTTTTGATTTCCCACTCAGTGACTACACTGATGTGTATAACATCATCCGTAGAAATATATCAGTATAAAATCTGATAATTCATTTCCGTCAAACTATAAAAATTGGTTGAAATTAGTTTCTTGCACTCATTTCTCGTGGGCATTGTGATGTTTATTCCTGAAGGAGCTTAACTTTCTTTTATTCACATAATGAGTAATGCTCTATTAAATACTGAAGCCATAAGGCCAGTTCTCATGGCAATGTCCGATCTAACGGCCGGCGGGCACCAGCTACTCAGCCGTAGCCAAAGAAATTCCGGCCTGACGACCGGCGGGGAGAAGCTAGTCTGTCCGGGAATGGTAGCTTGAATCTTGCCGGATGTCTAAATGGGACATAGCCATCATCCCGTTTCATTTGAAGCCTCGAGATTTGTCTAACTGCGCGGCAACTTTTATTGTTAAATGTGTACGGACGGAATGCGAGCAAGCGTGCCAGACGCGTAGAGCAAGTTTCGGCTGCTGAAGGAAACTTTGGTCACTGGCATCTGGGCAGATAGTGCTCATCAGCCTTGGTTGGCAGACTATCTGAGAAAAGGAAAACTCATAATACAAACCACCTCAACTGGGAATTAGCAAGCTTGTGTTTTTTTACAGCTCTCATTTAACGATGGACAAAATGAAATGTTATGAATCCATACTTCATCGGCCGTCGTGCAGGACAAAAATGGTCGCTTTATCTGCTGTCCACTTTTCCCATTTTCCTTTAATCTAGTTATAGACGCTTATATGGAGAACACAGTTCCAATCATTTAAGACGCAGGTTTCGGAGTTCTCCCGGGCGGTCGATTAGTCGATCTTCGCTATGCAGCCTATATTGTATTATTGTTAGACATTGAATATTCTGCTCAGGCCACCTTGAATGAATTATCAGTCGGAGCAACGACCTTCGGCATGACATCCGCATCCGCCAAATTTAGAAAAAAAACAAAAAACTAACGCCAGCCCTGGAACGTTCAATTAAAGATTTTGACGTAGTTGACAGGCTTGCTACATAACTTGGAAGCTCTGTCAATTTGTCTGACGAGGTGAGTATGAGAATCGCAAAAGCTAGAGCAACTTTCTCCATTCTTGGCCATTTATAGAAAAGCGCGACTACCTCACTCTGCCCTGAAGGTCATATTTACAATGCATCTGTACGTGCAGTTTTGTCATACGCTATTGAGACTGCCTCGTGGAGTTGACGATTTAAGACGCCTACATGCATCCCACCACCCTTGTTTGAGAAGCATAGTACACGTAGGTTGCTAGCAACGAATAACCAAAGTTGCCATCCGTAGACGTATTTGTAGATCGGCAAACGTGTGCTCCTCATTAGAAAAGCAAATGAGGCTCCATCAACTGCGTTGTCTCAGTCACGTTTTGCGTATGCTTTCAATTCGATTGCCCAATGTAGTGTTAGCCCCTCAGCCAACGCCAGATTGCCGTATGAAATAAGGTTGTCACACTTTAAAATGGCAGAAACGATTAAAGTCAACCACATTCAAATTTGGTCCACACGCACTTCATAGTTCTTGGTTGGAAACCCTGCGTAATATATCTTTGAGTCGGGATCAATGCAGATCTTGTTGCAGATTTCTAGTAAAATCATCTTCTTAACTATCTTATCTTTGTCGATGTTGGGTCGTATTTACGATGTGATACAGTGAAATTTGTAAAGAAGCTGAATTGGCAATAATGCTGTTGTGTAGAGATTTCATTTAGCACACATCTATGTGGTGTCGAAGTAAATAAATTCATATTTACTAGATCATCCGCGTCATAATTCATTCGCTTTCAGTTGTTCGTTTGCCTAAATTATAATTTTTTTCATTATTAGTAGGTTTTAAATTTTTTTTGTTTTTTGTTATTTTCCTCATGGTTAAATACGGCATTGAAATATTAGTTAATAATGACGTATGTATTGGTGTGCATGAAAATGGTGATGATGAGGATGATGATTATGATGATGACGGTGATCATGATGGGGATGAATTTTTGTGACTCTCACAGCCGGGAATGGTGCTAGGATTGACTTCCTGGCACTTCAAATACTCCTACGACATACGTCTTTAGCAACCACTGACGGCCAACGTCCAGCCTCTGTCCATCATGTGACTATCTCTGACAGGCAGGAGAGTGGCGAACCACATAAGTGGTTCATACATCACCACTAGGAACTGGTTACAAATTGCTCTTTTATAGTCCACGGAAAAAATATTATTTCACGGTTACACGACAGTGAGGTATCAACTTTAAAGATAAGCGTTTTTGCTGTTTGTGATGATAATAATAAATAGCATTTCAAAAATGAATTTCGGGAAGAGGTATGATGATTAAAATGACGATGTCGTTGTCGTGTTAATCATTAAGACTAGTCGAATATAAAAATAAGTCGAATTTTCTCCTTAAATATTGTTTTTTAAACTTATTTAAGTGTGTTAGAATTTGGCAGATTCTACACAGTATTTATTCAGGATAAAGATAGTGGGTTATCTAGTTACAAGGTGCTAAGCTTATCAACCAGAATCGTTTTGTAGTGCCAAAGAAACTTAAGCCTGTTAGAGCCACAATTACACTTTTTGCATGGCGTTTATTTTATTTTAATGGATTTTAAACAAATTTTAATCTTCGTTTTTCTATGGTAGTTGGAAAATTTTCACCTTACTTGAATTACATTGTTTCTAGCATCTTATATATATATATATATATATATATATATATATATATATATATATATATATATTGAGTGGCTTTTTTCATGTACTTCATACATATGTTCATGTAGATTAGTTACTGAGGCCTTTGATTGATTCAAACCGTTAGTGATTCGAAAATTAAAATATAAATAGATCTTTTTTGAACGAGTTTATCGCATTTGCTTAAATCTGGCGGTGTCAACTTTGTACTGTGCCTTATTGGAAGCTTGATGTTGGTACTGGAACTTAGGTACTGATACGTTGACAGGCAACGAAGATTAGATCGTACCTCAATTCCAGTGGTTATAACGAAAGTTGTGGAAGTCTTCAGAGTGAGGGGACGAATCAACTCAAAGCCACCACAATGATAAACTTAACGCGTACTTGAGAATCAGGATCAATCGGTGCTTTGCGGAACTGATTGCGCAAATCTACCTATCACGAAAGCAAATCGTGGATACGTTAAATTGTTTTCACACGCATGAACACGGACACACGAAAAACGTTTCTCATAAACACACTAAAACTATTATAATTCACTTTGCAAGAGGGGCTCATTTTGTAAGTTAATAAATGTTCTTGCACATCCACGCTATTCAATGAAGTCTTATCAGAAGCTAATGATTGATTAGCACTGTGCATACGAGCATATCACGAAGCATATACGAGTTTATTATAATCAAGGTTGCGGTCTTGATATAAACACCTGACCCATTAATTACTTACATATGTCAGTATAAACTAAGAATTGTATAGTGTAGAAAAGGCAATTCATCCAGTAGACCGGTTTCGTCCTTATTGGGAACTCATCAAGTACTGGCCAGAATTTGCCGCGGACAGGATACGAACCTGGGCACGTCTGCTTCGGAATCTGGTGCTCTAACCACTGAGCTATCCTGCCGCACACTACACTACACACAATTTTCAGTTATATACTAACTGATGTAACTTGGTTAGTCAATTTTTCCTTTAGGTGGAGCTCATATGGCATCCATTTAGACCCAAAGTTCCAACTAACCATGCCCAATCTGTCATTACTGAACAGACACCACATTACATGGGGAAGTGGTATTGAAATGAACATTTATATAATTAAACGAACATTGGTTGCGCGGGTGGTGATAACAATTATTATAATCAAGGTTGCGGTCTTGATATAAACACCTGACCCATTAATTACTTACATATGTCAGTATAAACTAAGAATTGTATAGTGTATAAAAGGCAATTCATCCAGTAGACCGGTTTCGTCCTTATTGGGAACTCATCAAGTACTGGCCAGAATTTGCCGCGGACAGGATACGAACCTGGGCACGTCTGCTTCGGAATCTGGTGCTCTAACCACTGAGCTATCCTGCCCGCGCAACCAATGTTCGTTTAATCATATACGAGTTTCACCGAATAAACAACAACAAAATGCATTTTCTGTAAAACAAAATACAGTTTCTCTCAAGTTGCATTCTTCAGATTATACGAATGGTTATGTAGGAAAACCATATTATTTCGATATATATCATTAATTAGTATTTATTACACGTCCGTAAACGTAATTATAACAGTCAAATGCATGTTTGAATTTGACTAGACATAAAATTTTCTTTAATATTTAAAAAATAATTTTCATATCGTGAAATCAAACAGAATATATGAAACATAACTTGTAAATAATTCATCACATTTGCGAAAACTACATTCATTGCATTTTTGCAAATAGTTTTTCATGTTCTTTGGATAATATATCGATCAGCCGAGCTGGAAGATACACGTGCTTATTTTTGATAGTAGAGGAACAGCTAGACGTTGTAGCTTTTTGATTTGACAGATGTTGTTATCACAATGCTTGACACGCAAAGATTAGTTAAGCTATGCAATGTACTGCTAAACAATCTTTTATTGCGCGGGTGGTGGTAACAATGCTTTAAATCAAGTTTGCAAGCTCGAAGTAAACACCAATCCTATTGTATTTAACCAGTTGTCGAACAACGTAGCAAAACTACCGCCAGTCGCACGTACTGACGCGTTTCGACCTTCTATGATCATAAACAGATTAAAATGGCAAACTGAATAGCGAGGATCAAACCGCATTGCATTTATATGGAAAGCAAGATTAGATATGCAGCTCTTCTAGTTATCACGCAAACATAGTACTTGACTGGAAATTTCGGCTGCCAAATTTCTATGCATTCACGATCATTAACTTTTTTAGCCTTCGCCACATATATAAATAGGTAATGCAATTAAACAATCAGTGATTGCGCGGGTAGTAACAAGAATGTAATGTACTAGTTTTGAAAAACTATTAAGCGTTTTAATTAATTAACTAGACAATTTTTCTGAGTTATTCTCAAATGTAAATTGTATTTCGCCATAAAATTTAAACTTGACATATTTTCTAGGTCAATGATATTTTAAATTTAAATGGCGAATTTTAGTTTAAAAGAAAAAAACTATTTCACGCCTGGGTTTTACACAATTAACTCTGCCTTGTCTTGTCTTATAAGTTGATTTTTTCTGTGTCCACGCTTTATTTCTGAATAGGTCGATAATTATATATATAATTATAATTATATGTAACTTCGTCAGCTATTGGTTAATAGCATCAAATTTGTAGAATTAATTTAGTTCAACTTGCCTTCTTATTTAAAGTTAATTTGTAGATATCAAATAAAATACAACAAAATTTTATTTGAATATGTCAGGTGATGCGCACCTAGTAACAAATTAGTTCAGTTTTGACCAGGAGGATAAACCAAAGGCAGCATGAACGGAAAGTATAATCTCATGCACATTCGTTTCGTGCTTACTGGCGACTCATCAGTAGGAGCCGGTACTACGCTCTTTACCCACTATATATTCTAATGTGGAATGTGACCGGCAATCGGATCTCCTATAAAATACCACATGAGCCCGACGACGGCACCATGACTCGGCGTGTGTTCCCCGCCACAAAAGGGTTCAACAGCCACAGAATTACATGGACTCCTGGACAGTACCCCGTACTTCCGAATGGCGAATGAGCTCTCAACAGCCACCAGCAACCATACAAATTACTGCTGCCTTGCAGACTGCGCTTGGATGTGCAAAGGCTAGAGGTGCGTCCTCGATCAAAAAGCCCAGTGGTGAGGGGACACCACTTGTACCAAATTCCCAAGAAACTCCATGAAATGTCTTGGAGCTGGCTTATTCTCCAAAAGGAGTCAACCACAGTAAAGTAAGTAAAGTAATGTGGAATGTGAGAACATTGGACGGTACCATCTCCTATATGAGTGCAGTAAATATGTAGTTTTGAAGGGCTAAATGTCAGCAAGTGTGACATTTAATAATATCGGCTTAATTTAACTAGCGAAGTACAAACCGCAATACACATATAAGGTGTGGAAAATCAGATATGCGACTTTAATATCTAGTAGTCTAGCATACATTGCTTTTGGAATAAAATGTCGGCTGCACAATTTCTATGCAGTCACGAACATTATCCGCTTGCTACTTTCGCCACATATACATGTATAGGCAATACAATTACACAATAATTGATTTCGCGGGTTGTGGTAACAATTCTTTAAATTAAGTTTGCGAGCTTTAAGTAAACACCAGTCCCATTGTATTTAACCAGTCTGCGAACAACATAGCAAAACTACCGCCTGTCGCATGCACTGACACGTTTCGACCTTCCAGGATCATCATGAGAGTACGACGGCAAACTGACTTGCGAAGATAAAACCGCATTGTATATATGTGGAAATCAAATTTAGACATGCGGCCTTTTCTACATTATACAGTACTTAGTTTATACTGGCAAATGTATGTTCTTGATAGGTTATGTTTTTATATCAAGATCGCAACCTTGATTATAATAATTGTTATCTCTGCCCGCAAAACCAATGTTGGTTTAATTATATATTTTGAACGTTCGAGCCGTGCGAGCTTCATATGTTGAATCTCCGTGATTTGCGTTCGCGGTCTGTCGCTTTATACTATCAGTTTCGCATTGATCATATTGATCCCCATTTCTATATTTGTTCGCGTAATCAGTGAATGCCTAATTTAAAACATAAGAATTTTTCTCTCTGAACGACCTTGTTTTTGCACAGTTTTATATATGAAAATATCAACGGTAGTCAGGAGAAAAGGCACATCTATGCTGCTGAACTTTAAATTAATATACCATAAGTAACTGATGTTTAAGCCTAGACCGACAGAATAGGCGTTATTTAAAACTGTTGCGTGCAGCTGTATTGGGCAACCGTGCGCTACACCTCCTTCAACAGTTTATGTCTGAGCACAAATTCCACTACCGATTGTAGTTTTTTGTAGATAGACGGTTTGATCAATGCACCCCAACGCCCGTCTAAAATCGCTACACTTCTTCGCAGACGATTTATGCACAACATAAACTGTTTCACCTGAAGCGTTGAAGTAAGTTATGTTTGGAAGTGTTTCATTTAATTCATACAAACCGGTATTTGGTGTTTGGCGGTCAAACTGCTGCGTGCATACCACAATAATTTGCAGCCTATTATCTCCGCTAGGCAATCGGAGCTGAATTGTTTTTTCATTTTTATTTAAAATTTTAGATACATTTAGTTAAGCATTTTGGAATGACCAGGAGCACCCTTCGACAAAATGATTATGGACTTGTTTACGTATCTTAAACTTAGCAGGGCAAATTTCATGCCCATTGGTCTTTTAAAAATACATGTATACTTAGGCTATAAAGTGTCTTACGTGAAATATGAAAAATAAGTTTATTTTACGCGTCCGGAAGTCTCTCACCTCGACATAATAATGTTTGATTTGAGTATCCTAGCTGCTTACAATCTTATGTCATGTGAGGACAAACAGGAATTAATAGATTTTTTCAGACTGTTTTTCATTTCTTGCCTCTCTTTCTGTGTTTACCTTTTTAGGTTGCTAGGTCGGCGGCAATCGCTATGTTTGGCCGTTCCACGTCTAGAACTGCGTCGGATATTGAGGCGGAAAACTTTATTCTTCGTAATGGCAATGCTCTGCCCGATGACAGTGAACCTGATTTTGACACTGATGTTTGGCTGCCCAAAGCTTCTTCGAATTTATCGTCGTAAGTAGTTTCCATTAAATATTGATTCACAAAAGCATCCAGCCACAACGCATGGACGCGTTTCGACCTTCCGTGATCATCATCAGAGTACGATGGCAAACTGACTAGCGAGGATCAAACTGCATTTCGTATATATATATATATATATATATATATATATATATATATATATATATATATATATATATATATATATATATATATATTATAGAAAAGCAAAATTAGATATGCGGCTCTCACTTCTAGTAGACTCGCATACATTGTACTTGACTGGAAATGTCGGGTGCACAATTTCTATGCAGTCTTGCAATGCGGTTTGATCCTCGCTAGTCAGTTTGCCGTCGTACTCTGATGATTATCATGGAAGGTCGAAACGCGTCAGTGCGTTGCGGCTGGCGGTAGTTTTGTTATGTTGTTCGACGACTGGTTAAATACAATAGGGTTGGTGTTTACTTCAAGCTCGCAAACTTGATTTAAAGAATTGTTATCACCATCCGCGCAACTAATTATTGTTTAATTGTATTCTTGGTTTTTTGTTTCTCCTCTTATGGTTATATGACAGTGAAACAGTTACTATTGGCTTTTGTATTGATGTGCATGATGATGATGATGATGATGACAACGTTGACGGTGATGATGATGTTGGTGATTTAAATGAAGTTTGCAATTTTGACAGCATTTTAGGAAAGTGTTATGATTTTGTCTAAAACTCCAGTTGAAACGATTTTAATTCTTCATATGCTACCACCTGGAGCTAAGAGTATAGCATATTTTTCAGCTTGTGACGGATTTAATTGCAATCTATGTGCAGATTAACTGCATAGGCAACGAAATGTGCATGAAATCGCACAATACAATTGTATGTGCACACATGGTTTTATCAAACTGTCAAATATATTGTCGTTCAATAGACTACTCTTTAGTTAGATCATATTCATTGGTTCGATATAAACAATGATCCAATTATTTTTACCAGTCGAGTAACATCAAAACAACCGTCATTCTCACGTAAGGACGCTCTCCAATTGTCCATCGCCATGATAAGAACACGACAGCAGACTAACTAGGGAGGATCAAACCTCATTGCATGTATAATGTATGGAAAATCAGCTAAGCAGCTTTGACCCCTATTAGTTACACGTGCCCTGCTTGATTGTAGTGCCGACTGAACAGTTTCTACGTCGTCACGACCAAAACATTTTCAGCTTTTCGCCAAATTTGTATGCATTCTGAAACTATGCCATAATTGGTTGAGAGAGTCGTGATGGTTATTCAAATCAAGTTTGTTGACTTGAGATAAACACTAATTCAGCAGCCATCAGCAAGACTCACATCAGCCACACAGTATGATGCGTATCCATCGTCCTTGGTCATCACCAGAGAACGACGAAAATCTGGCGAACGAGGATCAAACATATTCTAAGTCAAAATGTGTTTCTTCCACATATTAGTATTAAATATCGATACCAACACTCGAGGCTGTTGAATTCCATCTGCCGATGTTAAATTCAAGCTTAGTTGAGTTTTCTTGTCATAGCATATTTGAGTATGGAGCGTTTTCATGGTAAATCCTAGCAGTTTATCAAGTTATTCGGCAACTTCTTTCCTCTTTAGTAAACAAAGTACATGTTATTCAATTAAGCAAATAATGCTTTTGCTTGTGTCGCTGCCGTTTAAGGAAAATGGGATTGATATTAATATCAAGTCCACAAACCTGATTTAAATAAGAAAAGTGCATTAATCTACTGGGCACGTCTACTACGTCACGATTAGACAATTATACCTGAAAAGATGAATGCATACTAAGACAACTAGACGGCTCGAAAGTCTAGTTAGGGTGGTGCTCATTAAATGCCTTCCATCGGATAGCCAACAGGGCTTGGAGCCTTAGAAAGTCACTTTGGTGCTTCATTTTTTTATGTTGTACTGTCGTATGCAAAACTAACGTTCATCTGCCTTTTCTGGAAGATTACAGTTCAGATTTTGGTTATTTTGTTAAATTGAGTTGAGCGTATTCTCCTAGTTTGTATGTATATGTAAAAGCATAGTCGGGAATTTAGTTTAAATTTTTATAAGAATTTGAAATATTATATCAAATCTATGCTTCCTAATGAGGAAGAAAGGCGACTGGTGACGCCACCTCAGTTCTGGAGCATAATTCTCTGCACATTAAACAAATTTATGCTTTTCTCTGCGTCTCCAGTGGTCCAATTGAGAATGATTGTGGTTTGCTTCAGCAATAAGGTCACTTATTCTTCTACGTTCTCTAAATGGGAAATCTCGTTTTCGGTCTATCTATGCATGTATGGCTTCCCAGTTATTGCACTGTGTATGCCTATTTATTTTCTTATCTTTTTTTCTGTTCATCCTCCTAATCTAGGACAAATACAGTACCAGCTGTCCAAAGTACGCCTGCGATTGAATCAAATGCTCCAAAGATTAGCGATAAAGAGACCGGCTTATTTAATGATGCTGATGTGAAACGGCACATCTTAAACAGGTGTCTTGCTGATGGTCGTTTTATTTTGCACGTTGCAGTCGACTGCCAAACTGAGCCTCAACTTGTGCATCTGTTGATGTCAGCTGGTTGCGATCCCTCTCTCAAGTAAGTGGCTCGTTAATTTGACTATATTTATCAAATGTTTGTAGGCATGCCAAGGAACTACGCATAGGCTTTACTATTCTTATTTTATTTGTTGTTTACCTATTAACACGATTGATTCAAATTTCAATAGTCAGGTTGTTGTTTTCCTAGTGTTCCAGGATAATGCTTACCTTCATCACTTTATCTGATTGGAATCCTTACACGCTACGGCATCGAACTGTACACATTGTTTTTTGTAAGTTACTAGTGGATTTATCTTGTCTTTCGCTCGAATAATTCACAGCTGGGTGTAGTCGCCGAATAAAACAAGTTTTTAAAACTCACCTGAAAGAGGCCGTAAGTCGGAGAGAGAGCGAATACATCGATTGACAAATCTGTCCAGGCGATGAAAGTGGCAAAAAAGAGCAACGACAGTGTATTTAACTTGACGATCTTGGACTTTGCGCTTAGAGAAGTAGACTGGCGATTTCAGAATGGTTTTTATAACTTGCCAAAAGCGGTTGCAACAAGGCAAATGCCCGGAAATCTCGACAGAAGCTGATCGTTTCCACTAACTCGATGGATTCCAAGTTGACGATTTTTTGTTATTTGGCAGCATACTACTATTAATCACGATCTTCCGCTTTGGATCAAAACTGGCTATAAGAGCCGTTTTCGAGGAATTTCGTTTCCGAATGTGGCGAACGAAGCGTTTCTTGGCACCTTCAATGGTTCTCTGGTGAATTATATTCAGCTTGCCAAATTGCATCGTCTGCGTATTAGAGGTCTGAATGCTGATCATCATCATCGAAACGCAATTTTGGCCATGTTGCGTGCATACTCCCTGCCGCTTAATTTGGCTTCAAAGAGGCCCATAAAAAGAACTCTGATGATTTTCTTTTAGGCATTCATCGGCCTTACTCCTATACCCACAGCGATTTGTGTAGTCTCGAAATGAAAATATTGTCAATTTGAAAAGCATTTCTAGGATTTACTTATAAAATTCTGAGGCTCCTGAATTGAAATTTTTAACGGCGTTCTACTCCAGCCTATTCGCCAAAGTTTAGAGTTTACTTGCGTGCAGAATTGTGCTTTTCTGGCATCTTCAGGTTTATCGTGACATTTGACTTTACGAGAAATTTTTGTAACAATTTCCATGACTTGCAATAATCCTACACTTTTTAGCCAATTCATTAGCAGCGCACTGACGCTTCTTAACATGAATTGTAAGTGAAGATCAGTCTTGATTTTAATACCTCAATAAATCCGACCAGGAAGGAATGGTTCATTGATTTTTCTCAGCCCTCACATAATTGTGGCTAAATATGACGGTTAAGACTCGGTGATGCATCAATGTATCCTGCTGATATTATCTGGTTTACGATGATGATGACGGTGATAATGATGGTCATGATTGTGATGATGATGACGATAACGATCGTGATTATCATGGCGATGTTGGTTATTATGATGGCGACGATGATGTTGATGATTACGATAGTGATAATTATCACTGTGATGATTGTGAAGAGGATGATGATAATGATGATAACGACGATGAGAGGATGATGATAAAGGTGAGAGGAAGCACGATGATAATGTTGATAGGGAAAATGATGGTGATTATAACAACGATGTTGCTTATAATGATGATTATGTTGACGAGGATATTGATGATGACGATGGTGATGATGATTGTGAAGAGGATAATGATGATGAGGATGATTGTGATGATGATGACCATGACGATGGTGCAGGGGGGCGATGATGATGACCATGACGATCGTGATTATCATGGCGATGTTGGTTATTATGATGGCGACGATGATGTTGATGATTACGATAGTGATAATTATCACTGTGATGATTGTGAAGAGGATGATGATAAAGGTGATAACGACGATGAGAGGATGATGATAAAGGTGAGAGGAAGCACGATGATAATGTTGATAGGGAAAATGATGGTGATTATAACAACGATGTTGCTTATAATGATGATTATGTTGACGATGATATTGATGATGATGATTGTGAAGAGGATAATGATGATGATGATGATGATGATGATGATGTGCACAAAGTGACATGTATCGGTAGCAAAATACACGGGCCGCTAGACGATTTGTCACTCTCCTTGTATTTGACGATGGAAATCTGAATACGTTGGCTTTGGTATTACTCTGGACTTGCGCTTTTGTTTCATTTTTGATCCGCAAATAAAACAACTCCAGTAGATCACTGTCCAGTCGTATTTTTGATGCAAGTAGTACTTAAATGTTGAACTTTTTTGCTCAGTTCTGTCCTTGTTGTTGTTGTGAATTTGACCGCATTTTTCTTGTGCGGGACAGGTTATAGCACTCGTAGGTGGGTAAAATCTTGAATACTGTGCATTTTCAGGTTCTCCGATTATGGATTGATGGGTTCTCACTTGTCCCGTCCCTTTTTTAAGCCTTCCATCAGCTGCTTGCCTGAAAATGACGTTGGAGAAAGATTTTTCACTCTTTTTGTTCCGATATTTCGAGACCTTGTATGTATTGTGTCAACCCTGAAGATGAGACTAGAAATAAGGTCTCGAAATATTGGAACAAAAAGAGTGGAAATCTCGCTCCAGCCTCATTTTCAGGCAAGCAGCTGATGGAAGGCTTAAAAAAGAAGGCACAAATGAGAGCCCATCAATCAAGGCCAATAATCGGAGAACCTGCAAATGTACATTATTCAAGATTTTACCCACCTACGAGTGCTATCTGCTGTCCCGCACAAGAAAAATGCGGTCAAATCCAAAGCTCCAGTGGATGGCCTGAAACGTCGAAGTTATAGGCTAGTAGTCTCGTGACCAGACATTACCATCTTTCATATAGATCCATTTCTCATACTGATTATACTAGAATACCTTGAACTTGATCCTGCTTACTTATGTCGTATATTGGGACTGTATTGTAGTTTGGTGTCAGTTAGATCTAAACTTACTTTACTTTACTTTACTGCGGCT
>JAQBSW010007425.1:0-40891 GCA_029291075.1 Eudiplozoon nipponicum | reverse complement strand
TTGATTTGATTTGATTTGATTTGATTTGATTTGATTTGATTTGATTTGATTTGATTTGATTTGATTTGATTTGATTTGATTTGATTTGATTTGATTTGATTTGATTTGATTTGATTTGATTTGATTTGATTTGATTTGATTTGATTTGATTTGATTTGATTTGATTTGATTTGATTTGATTTGATTTGATTTGATTTGATTTGATTTGATTTGATTTGATTTGATTTGATTTGATTTGATTTGATTTGATTTGATTTGATTTGATTTGATTTGATTTGATTTGATTTGATTTGATTTGATTTGATTTGATTTGATTTGATTTGATTTGATTTGATTTGATTTGATTTGATTTGATTTGATTTGATTTGATTTCATTTGATTTGATTTGATTTGATTTGATTTGATTTGATTTGATTTGATTTGATTTGATTTGATTTGATTTGATTTGATTTGATTTGATTTGATTTGATTTGATTTGATTTGATTTGATTTGATTTGATTTGATTTGATTTGATTTGATTTGATTTGATTTGATTTGATTTGATTTGATTTGATTTGATTTGATTTGATTTGATTTGATTTGATTTGATTTGATTTGATTTGATTTGATTTGATTTGATTTGATTTGATTTGATTTGATTTGATTTGATTTGATTTGATTTGATTTGATTTGATTTGATTTGATTTGATTTGATTTGATTTGATTTGATTTGATTTGATTTGATTTGATTTGATTTGATTTGATTTGATTGATTGATTTGATTTGATTTGATTTGATTTGATTTGATTTGATTTGATTTGATTTGATTTGATTTGATTTGATTTGATTTGATTTGATTTGATTTGATTTGATTTGATTTGATTTGATTTGATTTGATTTGATTTGATTTGATTTGATTTGATTTGATTTGATTTGATTTGATTTGATTTGATTTGATTTGATTTGATTTGATTTGATTTGAATTGAATTGATTTGATTTGATTTGATTTGATTTGATTTGATTTGATTTGATTTGATTTGATTTGATTTGATTTGATTTGAATTGATTTGATTTGATTTGAATTGATTTGATTGAATTGATTTGATTTGATTTGATTTGATTTGATTTGATTTGATTTGATTTGAATTGATTTGATTTGATTTGATTTGAATTGAATTGAATTGAATTGAATTGAATTGAATTGAATTGAATTGAATTGAATTGAATTGAATTGAATTGAATTGATTTGAATTGAATTGATTTGATTGAATTGAATTGAATTGAATTGAATTGAATTGAATTGAATTGAATTGAATTGAATTGAATTGAATTGAATTGAATTGAATTGAATTGAATTGAATTGAATTGAATTGAATTGATTGAGTTGAATTGAATTGAATTGAATTGAATTGAATTGATTGAATTGAATTGAATTGAATTGAATTGAATTGAATTGAATTATGATTATTCCATTTGAATTGAATTGAATTGAATTGATTGAATTGAATTGATTGATTTGAATTTGATTTGAATTTGAATTGATTCTTTAGTTAGTTAATTAATTAGTTAATCAAACTGACTAACTAAATGCGAATCGTCAAGTGTTTGTAAGTAAAATAGCTGAGCTATAATTTTTTGTGTATAATTAAATCAATGTTGCGAGTTTGATATTAACACCTGTCCAAATGTGGACATGCATTTAATAGTATAAACTATCAATCTTATGGTGTAGAACAGGAAATTCATCCAATACATCGTCTTCGTCCTTTTTGGGAACTCATCAAGTAATGTCAAGTGTTTTCCACAAAGAGGGCTCGAGTCTGCTTATACCAAGATCGCAACCTTCATTGAATTAATTTTTGTCACCGCCTTCGCAAACACTGTTCAATTATATTTTTTGTGTTGATGATAATTTAAATTTTTAAAGTGAATTTTTCTAACTAGGGATAAACTCCAAGCACATTTTATTGAACCAGTCACACTACCTAGATTATTTAACGTCAGTCGTTGGAACTGACGCATTTTACCTGCCATGGTCATCATCAGAGCTCAACGGCCAACGGAGTAACGAGGATCAACCCGAAAGTAATACATAATTTTCTGAAATTAGATATGCAGCTTCCATCCCTAGTAGTCCTGCTTGCATTGCGCCTGGCTGGGAATGAAGAATTCACATTTTCTATACATTGACAAATATTATGTGCAAGAAAATATTGTGTGAGATTGTGTAGTTTTAAAGCATTTATTGTTACTAAGATCTTTCCAAAAGTTTCGTTAAATCTTTTACTACGGTACTTTCTGAGCCGCGTACTTACATCTGTATTTAGAAATAGACACATTTATTAAATCTTGTTATCACATCTCAACTTTTTATAAAAGCGTTTTCATGAATGTGCTTAGATCGAGGCACGCTAATATTTTTTTCCTGAGTGTCTTGGAATGTGTGGTCATAGCGGTTTACTCTTTTGCTTTATGCTATGTCCACTAGAAATATTTCTATACAGGAGAATGACTAGTAAGAGCTTGCAGAATACGCTATGCATAATAGTTACCTATTATATAGTGATATATTCCTAATAAAGCTGGCGAAACCGTTAGAAATTTTCCGCAGGTCTCCGAGCAAAAGACTCGTATGTGTACCATACGTGTTGGATAATAACAGGTTAATTACGGTATTCATGCGATCTAACTGATTTTAGGCACATATTAATAACCAGATTCTCATAGTGTGAATCCAACAAAGATGAGAAAATATTTGTTTTATTTTATAGATAATATTCTTCCACTGGTGTTGTCATCAATTTATATTACATAAGTTTGAAGATTTGGAGTATTATTCATGCAGTGATATGGATTCCGTAGTCACTAGGGTTTTAACCAAGGACCTAAAAATTGAGAAACGAGCCAATATGCATAACGGACGATAGATTTAAGACTAAATACGGCTGCTATATATATATATATATATATATATATATATATATATATATATATATATATATATATATATGTAGTGATGAGGGACACCGCTTGTACCAAATTCCCCAAGCTCCATGAAATGTGGAGCCAAGCTTATCCTCAAAAGGAGTCAAGCCGCAGTAAAGTAAAAGTATATATATATATATATATATATATATATATATATATATATATATATATATATATATATATATCGATATGTCATTATTGCTTTTTGTCTTCACAATTTCGGTAATTTTATTTAAACGAAATTATTCTATTTAGTGGCTTTCTGAAGAAAATACACATTATGAGGATTTCAAGTCGCTAGTCATATCTAGCATTTATATAAGTTAAGTTATGTGTGATTTATTTTCTCGGTAATAATTTTCCCCCTATTTCTTAGGTTAGATAGAATAGCTCATTAGTTATAAAGAGGTTTATAATATTTTCACAGGTGCGCTCAATCGTAAATTTATTGATTGTGATGCTGAAAAAACGATAAAAATAAGGTTCCATGTGAAGAAGTAGATGAAAATGATTTCCTATCATGCCTCAATTGAAAACTGACGTCTGTTTGATATTATCTCAGCTAACTCTTCAATAAATCATATCAATTCATTCGTGTAGAAATTAATCGATTTCTGATAGCTTTCACAAGGCTAACGTAACAGTGATAAAAGGAGAAATAATCAAAGCTCCTACATCGGTGGAAAAATTGAAAAGTTAATGTCAGTGAACTTGGTGTTAGCAGTGAAGAAAATAATAAGAATAGAAAGGTATAAGAATGATGATGATATCGTTTATATTGTATTAATGCCGATGATTATAATAATTGTGAAGATTAAATTTAAAATGGTTGCGCTGGTGACATATATGAAAATTAAAAAAAAAGACAATTTTCTCGTAGAGACTGATGGTGATAATGCTCATTATGGATATCACAGAACTTCCTATATAAATAATAATGAATTAATCATTTTCTGCCACAAATATGCTAAGTGTGTTGTAGAATTATAACGAATGTAATTAAATTTGAATAATGATGTAGATGATTGCGCTGATGATAATAGCGTTGGTACTGCTAAATAACGCCGAATTAATAGATAAGAGTACTTTACATCGAGCGATGATTAAAATTAAGACTTTAAATAATCATGTAATGAAAATTTTAATTTTAGCGAACGTAGTATTTAATATGATTAGTATTGTTCATGATGCAACTGATGTTAATAATTCACACCGTGATGAAAATTATGACATGAAAATAGTTTTAATGTTGATGATTATTTCGAAATGAATAGAATTATTTTTCAATACAATGTTATGTGTTCAGAATATTTTGTTTATATGTCAACAACGAATTACAATAATGTAATTGGTCAAGTGAAATTATAGTATTTTATGAAGATATAAATGTTGCTGATGGTACAGATAATAATGCTCGCAGAACTAAATAAGCTTATGCATCCATTGCAATGACAATGTTTTTGATTATGCTTTACAATATTTTAATCCAAATAATACATTTGGAAAAATCGGAGAATACAAAAGTTATAAATAGTATCACTAGCTCCTCAACAAAAAAACAATTTTTCATTCCAAGTGTTTGCTTATTTAAGTCCTTCTTTGTGAGTCGTCAGGAAACACTTTGGCGGATGCCTTCTTCAGGTCACCAAGCATCACGAGTTTTTAAAACGATCTACAGCACTGACTGGCTTTGTTAGTATCCAATTTCCGAATCTATTCTGTAATACCCAGCTCAGAGAACGCGTAAAATCGCACTAACTTCCATGGACTTCACATTCTTAATCGAAGATGCCTGTCTCTCCAGGTACATATTGCAAATTAGTTTACATCAAGATACATCTAACTCTATCAAATTGCAAAAATCATGAAAAAAGGTAGAGGTGCGTTTATTTATTTAATATATTTCTGTCATAAGTAAAGTCTATCATCACGTTTGCAATGAAATATATTTCAAATAAAATTATTAAATGTGAGACAGGTTAAATAAAATGCAACTATTGTTTATCTCAAGTTTGAAAACTACATTTTAATAAAAACCATCCACGCAGTCAGTGATAGCTTGAATTCATTTAAATAGGCGACGTGGAACATAAATCTTTCTATTGCAACCAAGAGACGTATAATCCATACAAAGTCAATCGGTAAAGGAATGCTTAGACTCATAAACGTATGCTTACAAAATACTCGTGGTGGTTATGATATATTATTTGTTACGAAGCCTTATGAAGTGCGAATAAAAAGAGTGGGTATCATGAACATGCGTTTACCGATAAGCATATTGTTTATTATTTTGTGTCGCACGTTTTATGATGCTATGTAATATTGAATAATATTTCTATAATATTTTCTCGCGTAGTAGAAACCAATGCCAATTGGACTCACATAAATTGGCCTACTATAATAAGATTGAGGTGAAATGATGGCTACTACTGATGGTCCGCCAGTAACAATTAAATGCACACGTCAATTGGATTACTTAAGCGAACATTGGTTGCGCAAGCGGTGATAACTATTACTTCTAATCAAGGTTGAAATCTTCGTATAAGCACCTGACCCGTTATTTACATATATTTGTCAGTATAAACTATGAATTGTGTAGAGTAGATACAGCATTTCAACCAGTAGATCGATTTCGTTGTTATTGGGAATTCTTCACGTATTTTCCGGAACATGTTGCGGATAGGACTCGAACCTGGGCATGTCTGCTTCGAAATTTGTAGCTCTAACCACTGAGCCACGTTATCGCACACTATAATGTTTAGTAGGTTTGTAGCGTCGTGTCGGCTACTAATGAAATGTCGATGGTAAGCACGAAACAAGTAGAAATTTGTTTATGCTGAATTTGACATATATTTCTTGGTCTGTTATAAATATCTACTACTACTATAATAATTATGTTTTGTGTATTGCTTAACAAGTACTATATTAGTTAAAATATGACCAGAAGGTTAAACAAATCAGCATGAACCAAAAGTAAAATCTCCTTTACACATGTGTTTCGTGTCAACTGGCGACACATCAGTAGGAACCGGTTCTACGTTGAATACCATTATTTATTTAATCAAAAAATGTTCGGCAGTTGGATGGTATATAGCAAATTGTCTTTGAACTCGCATTGTGAAGACTTTATATGAAGTTAACTCCAACACTGCTTGCATACACATTAGTATAGGAGCTGGTAACGTTTATATGTCCAGCATTTCTTTACCAAAACTATACATGTATAACCTCCTTTTTCAGATACGTCTCCAATTAGCACGAAACGCATATGTACATAAGGTTATATATTTCGTTCATGCTGAATTTTATTTATCCTTTAAAATCTAATTAAACTAATTTTTACTAAGATCGCAATAACTAAAACACAATTGCATATAATGATATAATGAATACCGCAAAATTTAATAGCTTTTATCAATCAAGGCCAGTATGAAGGGTTCTTCTGGAGTAAAAATTATTCATACGTTATAATTCTTAATTTCAGTATAACTTCAAAATCCATTGTTTCGGTAACCAGTACAGTCTCGGTATTTTGAAAACCATTGAGTGAATGCGATATACAGACACGGCATTTTAAAAACCATTTGGTTGGTACACTTTAAAGACTCAATATGTATTATATATTGTGAATTGGCTTTGAAGTTTTATTATTGACGGCTTTATATTAAGTCAACTACGTTACTGCTTGAATACAAATTCGTATAGGGGATTGTATGGTAGGCCTATCACACATTTCTTGACCACTTATATAGCTGGTTCAGGGCATATTACAGGCTCCTTCTGATGGATCGCCAGTAACCTCGAAACGCATGTGCTTATAAGGTTATATATATATATATATACATATATATATATATATATATATATATATATATATATATATATATTTCTCATTATTACTTTTATATATCATTCTGGCAATAATTAACTAATTTTTTATTTGGTTGCGCAATACATAATACACAATTTTATAGTTGGTTTGGTTTAGCGTGGTGTCTTACAGTAGTGTAACTAGTAATCAAGTAAAGTCTGAATAATTTAACAATAATTGATTGCGCGGGTGGTGGTAAAAATTCTTTAAATCAAGTCTGCGAGCTTGAAGTAAACACCAATCCCATTGTATTTAACCAGTCGTCGGACAACATAGCAAAGCTACCGCCAGTCACACGCACTGACGCGTAGAGATGAAAGCCGCATATCTAACTCTGATTTCCATATATATTCAATGCGGTCGGATCCTCGATAGTCAGTTTGCCGTCGTACTCTGATGATGATCATGGAGGTCGAAAGGCGTGCGACTGGTATGTTATCCGACGACTGATTAAATACAATGGGATTGGTGTTTAATTAAAGCTCGCAAGCTTGATTTAAAGAAGTCTGCATAATTTGGATTCAAATATTTGTTTTTACAAACTTTGGCGTGTTCTCATAATCTGATAATAAAAACCTTTTTGCTACATGCGATAAACCTACTACGCTACATCACAGATATTATACTTACAAATCTAGCAACACGTTATTTCTATAATAACACGTTTTGCTGAATTGCAGGTTCTTTAAACGACTTATAATATTTTTCAAATTTTGAAGCATTGCTAAACTCGTCACTTGACTACTAAATATCAGTTTTAACCTATAGCTGATCCTTATCACTGAAATGTTTGGCATGGAAATGAAAATGGCTTCTATTAACGTGAATATTACGAAAAAAGTAGTGAATTTGGTTCATCAAAAGCCGACTGAGTTGTAGGAACACTAGAGCATAATGTCATAATAATGCAGCTCAGTAGAGCAGTAAGTGAGTTATAAATTCGATTTAAAAGAAGAAATGAAGTTCGGTAATGATGAATGGAATTAAATATAATGCGAAAATAGAATCAATGAGATAAAAAACGTTTTTGCAAGAGGTTTAAATGAACGAAATATCAGAAGGTTTTAGTTATAAAACCAAAAAAGGTCCATGAAAACTATGACGTCAATTGTAATTATATATATATATATATATATATATATATATATATATATATATATATATATATATATATATATATATATAAACTTATATATTGATATATATATATACAGTGGTATTTAAATAGACAAGTTTTAAAGTACGGTATAGAGATAAATGTAAGATAACTCAGAAGTAGAATAATATAAAATAAAATAACCAGTTTACCAGGTAAATGAAATGAGATTTGAAATTAATAAAATGATATGTATTTTAATAATCAAATTTTAAAGTTGTTGAAGCTTTTAATTAATGGATAATTTAATAGATAGTTGGGCGACAAACAGATTATTCGCTGGAGAAGTAGATAGAGCGAAATACAAATAAAAAGAAAATTCTAAAAATTGTGCTTTCGTTTCTTTAATAAACAGATAAATAGATATAAAAGCAGATCATCAGAGATATAGACAGATAGTCACGTGGTTATATAGGTGGATCGACAGCCAGACATAAACATAAATATTCATGTAAATTTATAGATAGATTGACATATATATTAAAAAAAGAATTGTCTTAAAGATAGATAGATATAAAAATATAAAGACAGTCAGATCGATAAATTAATGGATGAATAGAAAGAAAGTTTGATGGACTGAAAAATATACATATATATATATATATATATATATATCTTTACAATTATAAAAATGAATGATGGATGGACGAATGGATGGTTTGATTTAAATAAAAAAGTGATATTTAAATGCATAGAAAGATGAACTAGTAGATTCGCAGATAGTTAGATAAGTAGAAAGAAAGATAAATGGATAAATTTTTTGAATTATAGATGGATAGATGCATAAATAGTTGGGAAAATTATTCAATAGATGCCTAGAATGTGATATAGATAGATAGATGGACAGTTGGTTGGGAATATAGATACATATTAAATAATTAGAAGATAGAAGGAAAGACAGGATGATTGAATGTGTATATATATATATATATATATATATATATATATATATATATAGGTATATGTATATAGTTAATTATATAGATAGATACATAAAGTATATATATGGAAATTTGTATAGATAGACAGATAGATCATTAGATCATTAGGTAGAAAGATAGATCTATATATATATATATATATATATATATATATATATATACATATATATTTACATATATAAATGTGGACAGTTGGATGGATTGATTATTTGATAGTTAAGTAGACATATATATATATATGAATGGCTAGATAGATAGATATAAAGATATCTATATTTATAGATGAATGGATAGATATACAGATATATATATATTGTTTCATTTTCCCAAAATCATTTCGACATGAGCGAAGAAGATAGAGACTACTGTATAAATAAATCTGGCTGAAGAGTTACATTGAAATTTTTACTTAAATTAGATGCGCTGTTCTCTAGTGCCGATCAGTTAAATTACGATGAGCACATAATTGCAGACTGGTGCAAACGCAATTTTTTTACAATTTGGCACATTTTCTCAAGTTTTGTTACTACATAATTAACTTCTACATAATATAGATAACATCTCTTATCAACAGCACGTCCATGTATTCTAACAGTTACCAACACCTCGTGAGTTGGGTAACATATATATTTCAATTTTTACACTTGGTTGAAAGTTAAATAGCAGAACACTAGCTTGAATAAATTAAGGAACAGATTGTGAGCTGTCTGCCTAAATTTTGTTATTTTAAATTCCGCAGAATGGTATTTAATGCTCTGTAAGTAGCATAACAATAACAGAAATCAAAACTGCCTTGATAGGCTTCAATGACATATTGTAAAGTTTTTAATAGAGGTCTTACTTTATAAATAATAAAGCTAAGTTCTTTAAATTTTCTTTGTTCTCTCGTTTTTCCATTGATGCCAGCTTGGATTAAATGTAACACGAGGTCGCGATTTTTCCCAAAATGTCTTACTTATATTGAATGGTTCTTATTTAATCTTCCACTATCTATTAGTTTTTGATAAATTTCTGGTACATAGAACAAGTAATTGCAGAGTATCTATTAAAAAACAAAAAAACTATTCCCGTTTTAGCATTTTATAATTAAAATTTTGAAAACTACATTACTAGGTTCGTAACACACAATACAAAATTGCATATATATTAATTCTCCGCGACAAACGGTATCTAACTGTTATATATTTAATTGAATGATGTCACGATTACCGCGAAATGTGATTACTGATATCGATCAAGGCCAGAGTGTATGGATTTACTGGAGTAACAGGTGTTCAGAAATTGTAATTCTCCGTTTCGGTGAACTATAGCATAGTTTGACATCCATCTTGCTGTTACCATGTACCGACTCGGAAACCATAGTGTTAGTACGATGTACCTTTTCGGTACAATAATGTTGTTATCGGTTACTAACACAATAGCCATAGTGTTAGTATCCTTTACAGACTCGGTATATATATATATATATATATATATATATATATATATATATATTATATAGTGTGAGTTAGCATTGAAGTCGCATTGTCGTAGACTTTATATGATGTTAGTTTCACTATTGCAGGTTTACACATTCGTCTGAGATTGTATTGTGCTATTATCCCACATTCTTCGACCATATATATAGTGGTTAAAGGGCGTAATACCGGCTCCTACTGATGAGTCGCCAGTAAGCACGAAACGAATGGGCATGAGATTATACTTTCCGTTCATGCTGCCTTCGTTTTATCCTTCTGGTCACAGCTGAACTAATTTGTTACTAGGTTCGCAACACCTAATACATACTTGCATAGAATGCTACAATCTCTTAGACGAATGTGTAAACCTGCATTAGTGAAGCTAACATCATGTAAAGTATCTACAATACGACTTCAAAACTGACTATATATAATATATATACCGAGTCTGTAAAGTGTGCCAACACTGGCTATTGTGTCAGTAACTGATATCAACATTATAGTACCGAAAGGTACATGGTAGTAACACTTTGGTTCCCGAGTCGATACACGGTACCAATACGATGGATTTCAATGTATGCTATAGTTTACCTATGTCTTAATAACTGTTACTCCAGCAAATCAATACACACTGGCTTTAATCGATAAAAGTTGTCATATTTCCCGGAAATCATGACATCATTGAATTAAGTATATAACAGTTAGATACCATTTGTGGCGGAAAAGTAATACATATGCAATTTTGTATTAGGTGTTGAGCACCTAGTTTCAAATTTGCACTAGTTTATTTTCCAACATAACTTTTTCTTCTGCTCTTTTATTTGTCTATCTCTTGGAGAACAAGTTGGTGCGTTATGAATAAATCTTTGCTTCTTCTTCAAATTACATTAAAGACTACCAGTTTTTCTCATTTGGCTAGACATGTTGTTTGGAATACTTCATGCAGTTGACGACTTAGCAAGTATATAAGGAAAATTACTTCAATTGACCTGTAGAGCTTCAGCAAACTGGCCTATATTTCCTCAAGTGTCAGTAAAATATTGTTCAAGGTCTGCACTCTCGGCGAATACGCAATTATAGAACCTCAGAATGTATATTCTACTTTTCCTGAGATACATCTTATAATAATTAAATGTTCGCATTAATAATAATAATGCTTTTAGCTGTTAACTCACTTGATCGTGAATCATTTAGTCCGCCTCCAGCACAGCCGGAAAGCGCTTTGGCTGCGCTCGCAGATGCCGCAGCAATAAGCATGTTATTGCACGAAGCCAACTGTTCCACTGCTGATCTGCCAGATATTTTTCCACATTCAGTTGAAGAAGAGGCATTTACTCCAAATATGGACGAATTACTTGCCAAATCTAACACACCCGATGTTGGAAATCCGGGAGAAGAACCACTTTCTCTGCCAATTACATCGTCTGGTGACATTGCCTGATGGGGATGCAGATGCGCTTGATGGGGGTGATGATGGTTATGCTGTTCATGTTGATGCTGGTGATGTGATTGTTGATGCTGATAATGCAGTTGACCCTGATTTGTGTACAGCTGTCCAGAAGCATTGTAAAAATTCATTGATGCAGAACTTTGTCTACCAACGGGTTGATTGGAAGTAAGGATACGAGGATCCTTAAAGTCATTGTGCACCATCTCTTCAAGATAGGCAGAACCACCCAACATTGACAGCTCTACGAGGGCGGGAGACGATGCAGCATTGCTCCTGGTCAAAGGATGGAAATGCTCACCATCAGTTTGATGGCAGCTTTCTTGAACTTGAAATTGCAATGTAGAAAAATTTGTTGAAAATAATGTCAATGAAGGTCCACGATGATAAAAAATCGATGAAAGATTTATTTTTTAAGGGGCAAGAGCATCTTTAAGAAAATATAGTTTTTATATATATATATATATATATATATATATATATATATATAAATAACACCCTTGCGCAGCAGGAAACGATTAACTATACTGGGAAAAATAGCACTTGTATAGATAACAGTGAACAATTTGCACAAATGGCTAACTCTCAAGTTATCAAAACAATCATGACAAGATCTCAGACATCACTTCGCAATACTGCGAGAATGACCTTTACATGCAAACACACATACACAACACAAACACAAACGCATACACACTCACCTACTAGTCAAAACCAGAAACAGCAGTAATAACGAGTCAGATTTGTCACCAATAACATAACCAATTGACAACCCAAAATGTATAAATATGTATGATTGTATAAGAGATGTTTAGTATTCACGAAATAAATGGCCTTTATCCACTTTGTTATTTGTGTTGTTTTCCTAATTATAAGAATATATATATATATATATATATATATATATAATTTTTATAGAGCTTGTATATATACATTCTATTCGTAGGCATTCCATGCCAATTTGCAAAATAGCTCAGAAAGAATTAGAAGAATATACCGAAGTCGTCAAAAACAAAAGGTGTACTATGATGAACACATATGTATTGTCCATACTCGATACTCGTCGGGAGGAGGCGGCAATAATATTAGATTATGGCGCATATGTCGATTATATAGTAACGTGCAAATTTCTCACATTATTTGTACAACGTTTTATGTTGAATTTTGAGTGTAGTTAACGGAAACACTCATGCAGTTCATGCAGACTTTGTCATATACTTTAGTTCTACTATGAACTAGTTATCTGCTTGTGCCTGTGTCAAAGACTAAAATGCACATATGAGTGAGTAAATCAGAATAATTCATTTCGGTAAGTTTTTAAATGTTACAGTTTATTTATTATTGTTTGAGAGTGCTAACTTTAACATAACGACGCCCGTTAAACACGCAAGAATAAACTCAATGGCTAAACGCATCCCTTTACCCAATTAACCGGGGAAGAAAATGATATCGATCAGATAAAAGAAAATATGAGAATTATTTTTCGCTGTCATTGCATTTTAGAGCAAATTATATGGAGGCTTAAAGATCTTGAAATTTAGGTTTCATCAGAAGTGACAATAACGTAGTTCTACGGGTGGAAATTGAAGTCCACTAAATCGGGCAGGAAGATCATTGAATTTATAGCAAATATTGAAAATCTAGGCCTTATGTATATATATATATATATATATATATATATATATATATATATATATAAGCATAGAAATCTTTTATTGTTTAAATACCATGGCGATACGTACGTGTGCAAATTTGTCCGCCCTAATCATAGAGGTTTTAATTAGAAATTAAAAAACGCCTAGCTAAGCGTATTGCATCGTCCTGTGCCTGTTAAATGCACAATTGCCCGCAAACACACTTTTTTTAAAAAGTGAACGAGGCAGAATTATAATGTATTACAATTAAACAATTCTTTAAATCAAGTTTGTGAGCTTGAAGTAAACACCAATCCCATTGTATTTAACCAGTCGTCGAACAAGTTGGCAAAACTAACACCAATCGCACGCACTGACGCATTTCGACCTTTCTTGATCATCATCAGAGTACGACAGGAAACTGACTATCGAGGATCAAACCGCATTGAATATATTTGGAAATCAAATTTAGATAGGCGTCTCTCAACTTTAGCAGTCTCGCATACATTGAACTTGACTGGAAATGTCGGCTGCACAATTTCTATGCAGTCACGAACATTAACTGTTTGTAGCTTTCGCCACATATACATATAAAGGCAATACAATTTAACAATAATTGATTGCGCGGGTGGTGGTAACAATTCTTTAAATCAAGTTTGCGAGCTTGAAGTAAACACCAATCCCATTGTATTTAACCAGTCATCGAACAACATAACAAAACTACCGCCAGCCGCAACGCACTGACGCATTTCGACCTTCCATGATCATCATCAGATTACGATTATTATAATCAAGGTTGCGGTCTTGATATAAACACCTGACCCATTAATTACTTACATATGTCAGTATAAACTAAGAATTGTATAGTGTAGAAAAGGCAATTCATCCAGTAGACCGGTTTCGTCCTTATTGGGAACTCATCAAGTACTGGCCAGGATTTGCCGCGGACAGGATACGAACCTGGGCACGTCTGCTTCGGAATCTGGTGCTCTAACCACTGAGCTATCCTGCCGCACATGACTGAAAATATCGGTTGTACAATTTTTATACGCCAGTGTGTGCGAATGGCGGTAGTTTTTTTACTTTGTTCGAAAACTGGTTAAATACAATGCGCTTGGTGTTTACTTCAAGTTCGCAAACTTGATTTAAAGAATTTTTACCACCAGCCAGGCAATCAATTATAGTTTAATTGTATAACCTATTTACATGTATGTGGGGAAAGCTGCAAACATTGAATGTCCGTGACTGTATAGAAATTGTGGAGCCGATATTTCCAGTCAAGTTCAATGTATGCGAGACTGCTAGAGGTGATAGCCGCATATCTAAATTTGCTTTCCATATATACGAAATGTAGCTTGGTCTTCGCTAGTCAATTTGCCGTCGTACTTTGATGACGATCATGGAATGTCAAAACGCGACAGTACGTGTGACTGACTATAGTTTTACTATTTTGTATGACGACAGATTAAATACAATGGGTATTGTGTTTACTTCAAGCTCGCAAACTTGTTTTACGGATTTTTTACTAACACCCGCGCAATCAATGATTGTTTAATTGTATTAATTACACGTACCGATGCATAGTTATCATGATATTTAAGGCGAAAAGAGACACTCGCATTTCTTCTTAAATATATGGATAGAGAAAATTACTTTCGCTTTTGCGAGTTCCAAATTGATCGTATCAATAATTTTGCCTATGTTATTGATACAGCTACCAAGATATGTGAATATTTTAACTACGTTCACACTTGATTTAAAGTATTCACGTAAACAGTTTAAAAAGGCGATCATTTAAATACAATAAAGCGTGCGTAATTGAGGAAAACACCAATCCCATTGTATTTAACCAGTTGTCTAACAATATAGTAAAACTACCGTCCGTCAAAAGTTCTATATAGCAAAACTACCGTCTGCCACACGTTGTTGATCATCTACTGGTTAAATACAATGAAATTAGTGTTTACTTCAAGTTCGCAGACTTGATTTAAAGAATTGTTACCCCCACCCGCGCAAACACGGATTGTTTAATCGTGTTACCTAAATCAATGATTATTAAAATCTAACTTTTTTATAATATAGATTCGTTGGAAATGAACATACCTGACAGGCCATTTCGAATATCTGTAAAGTAATCTGAAAATTCTTCTGTAGACAATGGCTGAAGTGAGCTCATGTCACTTTTACCACTTATCTCATTATTGTTATGAATATTTTGAGCACCATCGTGTGCCATCTGCTGATGCTGCTGATGCCGACGATGATTTTGAAGTAAGTGATAGTTTTGATGAGATTTATGTGGAAAAGGTGCGTGTTCACAAATGGGCTGATGCTGATTTTCTTGGGAATGATTATACGGATTCTGGTTATACTGTTGCTGTTGTGGCTCATCGCGATGTTGGGATTGATAATGAACCATTGCTGTTGCATCCTGACTGTCACGATTCGAGTTGAATTGCATGTCAATGCCACTTGGATGGTACAATTCATCGTGTTGATAATCAATTATAGGGTGTTCTTCTTTAATTGACACAACCTGGAGTTCTCTCGTATTTGCCATTGCGACACGGGGCTGATTAGGCGAGTCAAATCTGATTGATAATCCCTGTGTTATGTCTGCTTCAATTTGATTCTGAGCATGCGGTATTGGCTGATATTGTTGTTGACCTTGCTTTAGATGGTTTTGATGTAATGCAGAATAAAGAATCTCCGACTCATTATTATTCTCATTGTGGTTCAGGTGTGTGGAATAATGATGCGCGTGATTCACAGAAATATTATCAGGGTGTTGCTCATAGGACGGAGATGTAGACGTATCAATACTATTATATGGGTTGTGGTAAAGGGAAGTTTGCGTAGATGATGGAAAATTACTTTCCGATGTGGGATAAACATCTTGTTGATGGTTATGCGTATAATAATGTGTTTGTTGCATTGGAACCTGGGAAGGGCTAATTAGACTATGGTAAGGATGAATGCGGTTACAGTTTAATTGCTGTTGTTGCTTTAGGTGTTGATTATGATGACTAACACGTTGTGGTTGATTGTCAATTGGAAGAGGGCGTATATTATTGTAGTAGTCATAGCCGAATTCGTTTTGAGGAATCACTCGAGGGTTAGCGACCTTCAGAAACCGATTGTCCGTCGCATAGGGAATAACCGATTGGTTTAATATTGACGTTTGCTGTTGAAGAAAATTTGTCGACGACGCAGATTTTGGGCTATCGTTGTTGCATATATCCATGATTCGTTTAGAACCGGAGTTGGCAGTCGGAGTTTTTGATGGTGGTGTTGTCGTTCTACAGGACAAAGAGAGCGAGGGCGATAATGACGAGGATGCTGATGTGGAATTGCTAATGTTATTATTGTCTGGGTTACGGGTTGGCGTCAAGTTGACCCCAAAATATAATTTCCCATTTAGTGAGTCGTTCGGCGTTTGGTTACTACCGTCGGTAATCTGTAAAAGGCTCGACATGCTACCAAAAGGATGGCCAGAATTTGCTGCAAAATAGCTCGATTGAAGGGGCTGTAGAAATTTGTAAATAGTTAATGGGCAGATAAAAATGGAAGAAACATTTAGGCACCTAAAAATGCCGTAAATTGACATTAATAATGATAAAATTAGATTAGAATATAAATAGTATATTTATTTAGGTTGGTACATAACAAGGTAATCTTTTTTTCCGCACAGCATTGTAGATTCCTATGGTGTTTTATATACTTCTAAATAGTTTACTTGTTGTAACTGATTCAAAATAATTATCGTACAATCTCCATTCAGTTATTTACGCTTGTTTGAAAAGACTTTTTATGTGCGGAGGTGAGAAACCCCTTTACTCGTTTTGCTTAAAGATGGATAACAATGTACCAAGTCTAATTTACCCCTCCAGCTAGCTCCAATTACTTTTCTGGCGGGACGATTGTATGAAAAGGAAGAAAATGAGAAGTGTGCACCGTGTAGAAAAAAATTGAATAAAAAATAATTTTATAAAAAAGCTGCCTAAAGGAATACGGCTATTCCCCATTGTTCTTAATGGAGAAGACCCAAATATTGTCCAGAGGTTACATCAAAGCTGAAAGATGGGGCAAAAAGAAGATGTATTAATTATTGAACACTACAACATCAGTGCACGGAAACCTCTGTTATTATCAAATAATTAACAAATTTGCAATAATTGAATGCAAATATAACAAAAAGTTTTATCTAGACCAAGTTTATTGAATCGAGGTAAGCATCAATCCGATTTCCTGAAACCATTCGAGCAAAATATCTTGACAAAAATCAATCGCACGTACTAACGCTTTCCGACCTTCAATGTTCATCCTCCCACCATGACGGAAAAATGTCTTACAAAATATCAGTCCGCAATATATATATATATATTGTTGGTAATCGAATATACGTAGTTATTTTTGAAATTTGATTGCGGAGTGCCAGCTTCATATTTTCCAATGCCGCGTTTTGCGTTCGAGGGTAGTAGCTTTACACGGTCAGTTTCACAAAGATCCGATTGATCAGCATTGGAGAATACGTAGTTATTGACTGGTATGTGGAGATTTTATTAACATATATGCAATCTGTGGTTGCATAAGTGTTTCAGAAGCCGCACAAGAGTTGTGCTTGTAGTTGCTTAGTTATTTTGCCGCCAACATTCCCGTCAACTATGCTATATGCAGGATACAATATTAAAGAGCCCCATTTCTGGTTTTTCTGTGTTTTAGTTCCAAATTCTAGTTTAAACCTTGAAAGGCAGTCTGTCTTTGATAAGATCGAAACACTTAAGTACTTGTAATTGTCTGTAGTTTTATATACTATGCAACTGGTTAAATCAAATGTCATTGTTGGTAATCTCATGTTCGAAGACTAATATATTAATAACTTTCCAGCTTGAGCTTGACGATGTATTTGGCAGTTTGTGTGCGAATTGACTAAATTAAGTCAAAACCAGCCTTATTGGTTGACAATTGCATTGAATTCAGGCCTTATAACGATATTTTGATAAATGAAATAAATTACTTTATCTGTGTTAATTTTGCTTATCATAGGTATTAAAAAATAATTATTTTCACCGTGATGATAACAATATCAAGTTTGCAAGCTTGCGATAAACACCAATCCAGTTGGATCGAACCAGTCGCACAACATAGAGGAACTTCCGAATGACTGTAATTTTAGTAATGATTTACTATTATAAATAAAGTGTCTGTTGAATGAGTTTTTAACTCACCCTTTCATCTTTTGTCTGGTCCATTTGATTTCTATAATTTGAAACAACAGAAATTGAATTGTTGATTTTGCTGTTCTCATTATTATGTATCATGAATCTGTTATTGCTGTTGTTGTTTATGTTATCAGTGGTGTTGGTGACATTTTCAATCGACAGAACACCACCATTTGTAGTACTGTCAGCGGCAAAGGGACCATCAACAGCAAATTTGTAGTTGCAATTACTTTCTAGACCCGCTGGAAATGTTGGCGGATAGTAGTGGTAGTAGTGATGATAAAGATTTACTTGATTGACGTGTAGGTGTTGGTGAATGTGCTGAGTCACTACAGCAGTTGAACTCGACTGTTTCGATAAGAGTTGTGCTTCTGATACGGAGCTGTCTTCCGTCGAGTTGGACCCGGCCAAAATCGAGTTAGATAGCACAATACTCTTCAGTTGATTTAAGTCTCTCTGCTATAATAGAAGGTAACCACAAAAATAAGTACAAAGTTGAACACAAGTATGTGTTAGGTGTTGCGAACCTAGTAACAAATTAGTTCAGTTGTGACCAGAAGGATAAACCAAAGGCAGCATGAATGGAAAATATAATCTCATGCACCTTCGTTTCGTGCTTACTGGCGACTCATCAGTAGGAGCCGGTATTACGCCCTTTAACCACTATATATTTGGGTGAAGAATGTGGGATAATAGGACGATACAATCTTCTAGACGAATTTGTAAACCTGCAATAGTGAAGCTAACATCATATAAAGTCTTCGACAGTGCGACTTAAATGCTAACTCACATTATCTAATATATATATACCGAGTCTGTAAATGGTACTAACACTATTGCTATTGTGTCAGTAACCGATACTAACATTATAGTACCGAAAAGGTACATGATACTAACATGATGAATATCAATGTATTCTATACTTCTCCGAAATTGAGAATTACAACTATTAAAAGTTGAATACAATTGGTGTAAACAATATTTAAAAAATCTATATTGTGAAGGAAATTAAGACTTGAAGGAGGTTCACCTACCGAGTTAGTTTCCTTTTCAGCATTTGAATCATCATTGTTTCTCTCGTTTATTCGATTTAACTGAAAAGCAGCATCAATACTCTCATTGGTTGTGTTCGTGACTTTAATAAGTGTTTCATCAGACCCTCTCTGCTTCTTATTTACGGTCAACTTGTTAGAATAAGTAAAATCGGAGGCAGTTTCCTTCGAAAGTTCAAGTTGCTTATCGTGACCAATGTAAATCCGATGCAGCTCACCCATGCATTCTTTCCTTTGAAATGTAAATGTACATATTAAATTATCAGTTAGTAATAATTAATTTTTTGAGTGATTGAAACAGTTTAAGGTTAGTTGTGTTGTTTTGGATGAGTAGTTCGTTGAAGCATTATAGATGCGTCCCATATAAGCATATCGGAAAAGCATCTATAATGTTATGGTATTTTGAAACCAGTGTAAATTTATCTTTATTTCCAACAGAATGTTAACGAAGAATTAGACCGAAACAACATAATACAAATTGCAATTATGTAGTAAGAGTTACGCACCGAGTAACAATTTAATTCAAATATGACCAGATGGAATAACTAAACACAGCATGAACGGAACGTCCAATGGCGTACACATACGTTTCGTGCTTACTGGCGACTCATCAGTTGGAGCCGGTATTACACCCTTTACCCACTGTATATTTGGGTGAGGAATGTAGGAAAGTAGGACGGTACAATCTCCAATACGAATTTGTAAACCTGCAGTAGTGCTCAGCTTCATATAAAGTCTTCAAAGCCAACCCCTATATAATATATATATATATATATATATATATATATATATATATATATATACCGACCCCGTAATTAGTACTAAAATATGGTTGCCACATCGGTACCCGTGGTACCAATATCGTTGATTTCAGGATATACTAAATTTGACCAAAATTAAGACTTCCAACTATTTCTAAACATTTTTCTCTGGCCCAAATCATTATCCGGAAAACGTAATTTTCACGTTCCGATAGAATATAAGAAATATATGTTGAAACAAAGATTATAGATATTATTACATAATATTTATTACTACTCAAGCATTCAAAATTTTCCTAAATGTATAAATTTCTTTGTACCAAAACGTATACACTGTGTTCCCTCAAATAGTTATATAGAAACTTTAGGCATTTATTTACCCATTTAATTTCTGCATGTCTCCCGTATTTTTTTGCTCATCTGGCATGCGTTCTGTATCAGATGCCACAAAATCAGTTTCACCACAACTATTGTTCAATTGTTTTAAATCAGCAGATTGATTTTCTATTTTGTAGTTGCATTTGCTATTATCATTGTTGAATTCTTTACTGTGCAATAGGGATGACATGTCGTGCACTGCCGGTTGCTTCCAGTGATAGTCTTCAATTCTATTCAAGTCAATTTCAGTTTCCTTTGGACCAGCTACAGATTGCAGCTCCTGGTTAAGAAAGGAAATAGTCTTAGGTGAGAAAACAGTGTATTAATAATTGTTCAATGATCGATAAATTATGCAGAACATATATGTCCAAATATAATCTTATAATAGATCTTCTACTAAATCTTCGTCGTGATATATATATATATATATATATATATATATATATATATATAAACTAATATATAATGTCCATTGTCTTCGAGTATTGCGCAAAATATGCGTTCATGAAAAAAACATTGAGAAATCAAGAATGTTTTAATAGTGCATAAATTATTGATTTACTTAGAGAACATATATTTTAGAAGGTATAAATGCCGTGAGCTTCCCTTTCAATTTGTGAATGAGAACAATTCTTATATTGTTATATATATTTTATTTATTCGTAACTTCACTCGTGCGAATGCCACAAACCAATACATTTAAAATTTAACATCAGGCAATTTCTCATTCGGTTATTAAAAAGGAAACCTATGATATATAGGACTTATAAGATTTTACTATGCTGCTTTGCACTTGTGAAAAAATTGGTATTTTTTCAATAAGAAATAGTGGTGCGATATTAGATGTGGAAAAAATGACCGTATCCTTGCTTCGAATAACAAAACAGTAGCTATGAACAATCTCTTGTTAATCAGCCATGTTATACTCTCGCTTATTCAACGGCTTTTTACTAAAACTGTACCATAAATGTACATCATCATCATCATCATGTCCAGGAATGGGCGACCTAGTGTTCTTTTACAGTCCACATATAACCATGACAAGTACATAAATGTACACGTTTGTATTTATTAATTTAAAGATTTATGGCTGAACGTATTATTATATATTTAGTGAAATTATACATTTAATATTCCATACGGCTGATCGATTTCGTTCGTATTGGGCACTCATCAATGAAATGCAAGAATTTCTGCCACCGGAGCTCAAATCGTGGCATCTTAGCTTCGAAGTATTGTAACTCATCCAATGCGAAACGCCAGCCGCGCAATTCATACAAGCTTCAGTCATTTACCAATTAACGGTTTTCTTCAATAATTCTTAAATATTGAGCATATTTACCTCTGCTTTTGCCATAAAGTTCCAACAAAATATAGTCGACCAGTTCTTCTAGGACAAGATCCGTTTCAATTTTAGAGGTTTTATTGATTTGAAGGTTTCGACAAGATTTTCATTATAGATGTGTTATTCGTATAAATTTAATATTAATTACGGTGGAAAATGAAATGCATTAAGTACGCCGATTTCGTCCTTATTGGACACTAATCAAGTAATGGACGGCATATTCGCAATGAAGGCTTGAAACGGGTACATGACGGAAAATTGTGGCGCAGTTAACGAGTTACACGAGTCTAAAGCCTGAAACCTCAGAATTACTTTTAGAATATCAAAAATAGAAGGATGCCTAATACTTAGTATGCTAGTAGCAACGTTCTTCGATATTATGAAAGTTAAAACATGTTCAGTAAATTTTTGTTAGTTCTCATTAGCCAATATAGATCATTCATAAAAATATCATCTGTTTTAAAACAAAATTATTGACTGAATCAAAAATGCCTTGCATCACTTGCTCTCAACTTCACTAATTTAATAAATTTTGTCTAAATGTGGCAGAATCTGCACTGTTAGATATATTTTAAGATAAATACATAAAAAACAGACATTACAAACACTAACTAAAAAAGGGATATTTTACCGGTATTCTTATTTATTCAATAGGAATGCCAACAGTTGAACTCACATGTTTGTGCATGAATAATTCCCTATCGCCTCGGCACTGATTTTTCTCTGTTTGGTTGGTCTCCTCCAGTGAATCTGTTGGACTGTTGAAGTTATGATCTCTAAAGATAGTTTTATGAGATTCAACATATTTGGCAATTGACAAAGACGCTGATGTGTCGGTATTCATATTTTCATCATAATCTCTTGACGCGGTATAGAGAATTTCACCTCTGCGCAACAGCGAATTTGTATCAACAACAGAGGTGGCGTTCGACAAATTCGGAGGATGATTCAAACAGTGTTCATGCGATACCTCAACGTCAATAGGTGGAGTTGATGATGTTGAGGAGGATCTAGAACATCGACGTTTAATAATCCTCTCTGTGGTAGTCATAAAAGTCGGATCACTTTCATTTTCAACGCCTCCTGATGTTACCCTATGAATACATAAAATAGCACCTTTAATGACTTCAGACGTAATATATACCTACTGGTAAAGCAGCTTAAATACAATTGCTGTACTCAAAATGGATGTATTCATTTAACTGGTTGAGTCCGCTAGATGCTTTACGTCCAAAATTTACCCTTACCGGCGTTTTTCGAATGCTGTATCATTGGCTAAATAATATAATAGCCTGCAAACTGATTTTTTTCCAGTTATTATCACCAAGCGCGCAATTGAAGTTTGTTTAATTTTATTACTTATTACCATATGTCATCTTCATGATTTCGTGGTAAGTGCCAAATATGGTACATATGCATTGCAGTTTAATTCTCGTTAATAAGTTTGACGTCGAGCTCTGGTGAAGATCATGGAAACGCGTTAGTACGAATGACTGACGGCAGATTTACTATAGTGTATGGCTTGTCAAATATAAGTAGATTGATTTTTATCTCGAACACGCAAACTTGGTTTAAACTAACTAACACAGGCTGAATTCCAATATTTTGCTTCTTCAATATATTTCGGCGGCCGTTCACGGCCGCCTTTTTTAGTTCACCCAACATCACACAAGCAAGATATTTCCTCTGGCCATATCATTTAAACTTCAGACTGAGTTATAAATGACATGGCCACAGTATATATAGCCTCAGACAAAGCTCAAATCTGGAAAGTAATTCAAGAATTCCCATTAAGGGCGAAACCGGTGTACAGGATGAATTGCCTTTTCTACGTTATACAATTCTTACTTTATATATATGAAAATGTATGCCTGTAATGGAACTGGTGTTTATATTAAGATCGCAACCTTGATGGATTTTAATTGTTATCACCGCCCGAGAAATCAATATTTGTTTAAACGTACATATTGTTTGTTTTCTTCCTTAGTTTGATGTCATCGCTGTTTAATTCATTTTCATCGTGCAAACCGTTCATACAATTTCTTGTGTCCTCAATGTCGGTATCTGATTTCGTGCAGACAATTTTGCGACCTTCCGCAGATTCATAGTTTTTGATGGCCTCGAATTTTGAGTTAATGCTCGTAGAGTCCTGCGACATTGCTAGACCTGTGTTAAGCTTGGAATTTTTTCCGGATTGCAATCCCGATGCGTAGATCAATGGGTGCATTCGTGATAGAGGCGATTCTGTCAGTTCAACTTCTGGTATTTCACCTAGCTGACATGCTGTTATTCCACCTTTTTCGAGTTCTTCAGATGTCTACGTAGTTGTTGGACAATTATGCGAAAATGCACACATAAACAGAAATGGGCATTAACAGATGCGTTCAGAAATAGGCTTTGAATGAAAAAAATTAAAATGCAAATAAGTTTTGCCAAAAGATATAAAAGGTCATGATAATTCTTCGTAAACTTCCGAACGAGGTTTCGTCCTTTTAAGACTATAGATAATTGAATAGACAACTTGGGGCTTTTAATTTAACCGATAAATTTCACCAACCTCACAATCAAATATTGTCTAATCAAATAAATGTGCTGCAGTTGCACACAGTTGACTTTGTCAACGAATAAAAAGCTTTCATTTGTCACTTCAAATAGGTCTGATGTTTGCGAGACCAATAGTATTGAGAACTGTATTTCTCCTATATCTATATATTACCAAATGTGTCAGGATTCGAACCACAGATTGGCAGATTCCGGCAAGTACCTCACGAGTTTCCAATAAGGTTGAGACCTAATATGTGGATAAATTGCCTCCATAGCGTATGCATTATTCATTTAGTGCTGACAGCATATTCATAATTAAAATACAGCAACCAATGATTTGTCTCAGTAAGATCGAAACCTGACCACTGGATGAATTGCCTATTCTAAACTATATACTAATTAATTAATACGGACAAACGTAAAGTATTACCTGACCTTCGTTTTGACTAACGCAGCTTTTATTATTCCAGTAGTTTACTATCTGTAATAGATTTCGACTATATTTATCGGTAGCCTTCCTGAGTTGGTTCATCCTCACAAGTTTAACAAATAAAACGAATGAATCAAGCCTTGCTTCATTAGTTTCATTTGTTAAACTTGTGCAGATGAACCAACTGAAGAAGGCTACCGATAAGGATAGCCGAAATATATTTCAGAAAGTAAACTAATGAAATAATAAAAGCTGCGTTTGTCAAAACGAAGATCAGGTAATTTCAGTTAATCCAGGTTCGCAAAATAAATCTTCATTCAAGAAAAATGTAAAGTATAATTGGATTTGTGTTCATATCAAGATCACAGCCGTTATACAAAAAAATCTTATCACTGCCCACTAATGATCACTCATTTAGAAAAAGAATGGTGGTCAGAAGTAGACATTGCTTCTAAATTCAAGAAGAGAAGATTTTTACTACCCGAAAATAGATTGCTAAAATAAATGCATAATTTGGCTTATCTACGAAAGCTAATTTGGTAGAAAATTCATGATCCGACCTCCACCGAACATTCAGTTGTGTAGTCGCAAAGTATATAATAATAATGTACAAAATAATAATAATAATTAATTAACAAATTATTCATATTATTATTATTCCATATTATTATTAATTTTTTAACACTATTATATAAAAAATTATTATTATTCTTCAAATTCGTCTTCATCTTATAGTTATTTATTATTATTATTATTATTATTATTATTATTATTATTATTATTATTATTATTATTATTATTATTATTATTATTATTATATCATTTAAAAATTATTATTATTCGCAAGAGTAATCGTGGAGTTGGCATTAGTTGTAGTAGTAGTAGTAGTAGTAGTGTTAGTTTTAATAGTTATAATATTGATATTATTAATTTTAATAATAATAATATTAATTTGATATTATTCTTTTTATTAATACTTCTTATACTAGTATTATTATTGCTAATTAAATTTCTGTGAAGAATTAATGTAATGGTTTGGCTATAATTAAATGCAGAACTGCTTGAATGATTTAAACAATCAGCAATATCTTACCATGATATGAATTGTTTACATATTAAATGCCAGTTCAGAGGTACTTTGCAATTGCTTAATCAATTATTGAATCAAATTGGAGACTGAAGTGACAAACTTAAGCTAATTCTCTAAAACAAGATTAAAATTTAAATTTTACATTTGAAACATAAATTTCGTTTCACGATACCGCTAAATAAGTTAAAGTTAATATTGTAACTATTATGAACGTTTTAAATCCCACAATTCGTTAAGGATTTTCCATTAGAATTACCATGAAATTATTGTAGTAATCAATTGCCTGTGTACTGCTTGCATGAAAATGCTGATCATCATAAGAATGGGGTTGTCTTGAAGTGTATCCTTTAGTTGCATCCTGATTTGGCGAAAAAGCAGGTGAGCTGCAACTACTTTTATTTATTTTTATAAGTCTCTGAGATGCATTCGACTGCTCACGTGTGGAGCTGTATTTCTTTTGTGGAGTTGGTAGTGATGCCAAACTCAAATATCTCGACGAAATTGCCAATTGATCACCGGTAGGTATCAGCGTTTGGCCATCTGGATAACTGTTTATATCTTCAATAAGAGGTATTGATTTTGCTTGTAAATTCCCGCATTCATTTTCCGATCCAAATGCATACATATTTGCACTTGACGTGCCTTCTACACTACTATTTGTCTCTATACTACTACCAGAGGTGCTTAAATCACCAAAAAACGAGGATGAGCCTGTATTTACATGGCCGCCGCCTGGCTGACCGCTGCATCGCTGCATTGAAGAAATTGTTGCTGACGAGATGATGATGTCAGCCGAATTGCATCTATCCTCTGTTCTACTGCACATCGCGTCCATATGTGTCTTAGGACTACTCGATACATCATTTCCCTCCATATAGACGTCAAGATATCGCACACCATCCGCAGGTACATTACTTTTTTTGGCGAGTGAGGTAATATTGGGAAGAATCATAAATTTAAAACCATTGTAGTAGTATTATATATATATATATATAATTTAAACGAACGGTGTAAAATTAATTTATGCTTTGATGAATTTATTTAAGTTGTCTGCTTCGAGGGTAAAAAATTTCGTCAAGTAATGACAACGCATCCAAATTCAAAGCAGACTTCACTAGCTATAGAAACAGAGTAAAGAATTTTTGAAATGCTAGTTTAATTTATAGCTCATAACACACACACACATACACACACACACACACACACATATATATATATATATATATATATATATATATATATATATATATATATATATATTCGTAATCCAAATGTCGGAACGAAACTGAAATCAAATAATGTATTGAAAGCTATTATTGTTTTTAAATTTCGCTGTGTGATAACATGGTTTGCATTATTTAATCATCAGCTATTGAAAAGAAGAAGTTAGTACACTAGCGCCGTGGATGGATTCACAGACTCAAAAGCTGACAAGTTATGTCCTCGACAAAATTCTGGAAAGTACTTTTAATATTCCCAATAAGGACGAAACCGGTCTACTGAATTAATTGTGGATTTGACCGCGTTTTTTTGTGCAGGACAATTGATAGCACTCGTAGGTCGGTAAAATCTTGAATACTGTACATTTTCAGGTTCTCCGATTATTGGCCTTCATTGATGGGTTCCCATTTGTCCCTTCTTTTTAAGCCTTCCATCAGCTGATTGTCTGAAAATGACGGTGAGGCAAGATTTTCCACTAATTTTGTTCCAATATTTCGTGACCATATTTCTAGTCTCATCTTCAGGGGTTGACAATATGCAATAGGAAAAATACCTTGTGGCAAATGTGGTATCCTCATTCAAGTCAGATCTATTTATATTTATTTTTATTACTAAAGAATTTTTTCTCTGCCCTAATATCCGGTTTTCAACACTAATCTCTAATACTTAAATGTATACGCAAACTTATCCATAAATTGCCTTTGCTACCTGATATGTTACTTAAGTACGATATACATATATATATATATATATATATATATATATATATATATGTATGTATATATTTATATGTATACATACATATATTTATATATTTATTTATTTGTGTGTACTTTAGGCTCGCAATCAGTGATTTCAAAATAATATTTCCGATGTTTAAGGATGTCTAAATAGACAAAATGTCACCTTCATTTTTTTTATTAGGGAACTCTTGTGAATCTTTGTTCATATAAAGGTAGAATATATGTTACTAAAAAGTCGCGAAACATTCCTCTATGCATCAAGATGCGATATGACCACGACATATCGTGAGTAACAAATAAAACTTTCCATGTCCTACCATTTCATTGTCACTCTGTCTGGAATCCCCATACGCTCAGGTACATTGGTCTGTAGTTGCATGCTGGGAGAATGACTATTGTAATCATACCACGCCTCATCATCAGCAACGAGCATCTGGGATTCACTGTCTCTCTCCGGCTGTTTTCCCAACCGGCTCATGGCTAACATCTTGAGAAGAGCTTGTGAATGTTTAACTGGTATCCGCTTGCGATCGGGTGATTCTTTCACGCGTTGCCATTCACTAATGTTGATTTCGTCCATTTGACTTTCATACGCTATCTGATTTTTGTTTTCTTCATCTTCAGTTAAAGTGATCTGGTGATTTGAAGATTGAAAACCAGATGCTGCATTCTTATTAGAATTCGGAGTTGTAATGCTAGTAAAATTTATGTCTGTATTATTAAATGAAGTGGTCGCTGCCGATCTAGCAGCTGTAGTTATGATCGACTTATCGATTGGTGAAAAACATCTTTCAGAGGACAACGAATTTTGAATTTTAACATCAGTAGAAGACATAACGGTTGAATTAATAGATCGACAGTCAGTATTCATTGGCATCTCATCGATACTTCCGCATCCAGAATGATGATATTCTGACTTAGGAAGGCTGTCATGAAGTTTTGGGATTTCCTGACATTCACTTTCAAGTTCATTCGGTTGCTGCTAAAATACAAATATTTAAGCGAAACAAATAGAAACCAATCAGGAGATAAGGCTATTTTTTTAATGTTTTCAACAGCACTATCAATATTTTTTATTGCATTCTTTCAAACAACCTACCTACAGTTATCCTCTGCGTCTATCTATCTATTTTCTTCCAATCAATTTGTCTATCTATCTCACTAGATTTATTTTTATACCTTTATGTATGCATAAATGTATCCATCCATATATTTGTATTGTTTTATTTTTTGACACTCATTAAACTGTGTTTATTAATTTTTATAAATATTTCTTTTTATGAAACACATGAAAATTTATCAAGTGTCATCTGCGAACTCACACTGGATGCGCAGTTTTGTTGACAGATTGTATGTGGAGAAGTTGTTTGATGTCCTGTTGGAAAATCAGCGTAATTCGTTAAATTTGTCTGGTCCGTAAGCGTAACAGCAATTTTAACATCAAGTGATTGTCCACACCTTTCTTCTGTCATCATCGGTAGGCTACTATTTTCTGATATGCTACCGTCGACGTATGACCTCGATCTATTGTTTACCGATAGTTTGTTCTGAAGAAGAAGATTTGAAATAGGATTTGCAGTGAACTGGCTAATTTGGACAAAATTGTTATGCTGCTGCTCAAATTGATCCATATTTACATTAGGATAGGGTTGGTGAAAGTACTGGTGAGGTGAGGGACTCTGAGTCTGATGCTGGGAATAGTACGGAATTTGGCATTGCCCCGTGAACTGTCTTTGCTCATCACCAGAATTTTGCTTCGTTTTTTGATAGACTGCCTCTTTCATTGGAGAGGTAACCATGGATTTGGTGGTGGGTATTATTGGAAGATGTGGCAATGTTTGCATAACATCTTTTGAGGCCAAATTGCTGGATGAATTGCAAGACGCTGGCTGTACCAACACTGGTATGGACATTATCATTTCAGGTTTCGTGGGTACAGTTCTTTCAGTTGTAGAAATTTTCGGTTAAATTTATGTGCCTTTGTGTAAAAATAGGTAAAACAAATAAATTTATATGATTGAAATTACTCACAATACATGTGCGCTGTGCTGAAAGTAGGATAAACTAGTAATCTAAATGAATATTGGTTGGCCGAGGGGTGATGGCAGTTACTTAAAACAAGAATGCGATCTTGATATAAACACCTGACCCGATCGGCAGTATAAGTCAAGCATTGCGTAATATAGAAAAGGAAATTCATTCAGCAGACCAGGTTCGTCTCTATTGGAACCTCATCACGTACTGTTCAGAATTTGCCGCGGACAGTGCTCAAACCAGGGAACGACTGCTTTGGAATCTAATTCCATAACCAGTGAACCATCCTGTCGCACTAGTAATCTCGTGAAGTAACGTTTTTTTAGAAAATATTCATTTGATATCAGCATGAAAATACTTCAAGTTATCGGAACTCATAGCCTAGCGATTTTTTTAGAATGCCAAAGGATTTAAGATCATGTGTTCATTTATCTCTGCCAGTCTATACAATTAATTATAGTATATTATGAAACATAAAAAACGAAATTAAAGTGGTGAAAAAGTCATATAACTGAATGCATAGATATCGTAAAACCCACACTTTAATGCTAATTGTTTTTATATAATTTTTGGTTTGGATCTCGTTGGTCAGTTTCCTTTAGAGATTCGATAACTATACTTTAAATCCAGTTTCGAGCTTCGGATGCACACTAATCCCATTTTATTATAATTAGTCAAAAAACGTAGTGAAACGATTGTCAGTAAACATACTGACACATCTTGAACTTTCCTGATCATAATTGGAGCACTACCATAAACTGACCAATGCTAATCAAATTGGAATTCATACAAGATATATGCCCAATCAGATAAGCGGTTGCACAATTTTTATGAATTTACGAACAGAACATTTCTGAAGCTTTCTCCACACACATGTATGTTACACAATTAAACAATAATTGATTGTGCGGGACCTGAAATTAATTCTGTAAATGAAAGTATGTATTAGGTGTACCGTCCTATTATTCCACATTCTTGACCAAAATATATAGTGGTTAAAGGGCGTAATACCGGCTCCTACTGATGAGTCGCCAGTAAGCACGAAACGAATGTGCATGAGATTATACTTTCCGTTCATGCTGCCTTTGGTTTATCCTTCTGGTCACAACTGAACTAACTTGTTACTAGGTTCGCAACACCTAATACATACTTGAATATATATTATTTCTTCGCAACAGGCATTTTTTTAACTGTTATATATTGAATCGAATGATGTCATGCTTACCGCGAAATGTCATAACTGATATCGATCAAGGCCAGAGTGTATGGATTTACTGGAGAAAGAGGTGTTCAGAAATTGTTGTAAGTCGCATTGTCGTAGATTTTATATGATGTTAGCTTCACTATTGCAGGTTTACACATTCGTCTAGGAGATTGTACCGTCCTATTATCCCACATTCTTGACCAAAATATATAGTGGTTAAAGGGCGCAATACCGGCTCCTACCGATGAATAAATCGTCAATAAACACGAAACGAATGTGCATGAGATTGTACTTTCCGCTCGTGCTGCCTTTTGTTCATCCTTTTATTTACAACTGAACTAATTTGTTAGGTTCGCCAACACCTAACACATACTTGCATATATATTAGCTGCTTCCGCAACAAAGAGTATTTAACTGTTATATATTGAATTTAATGATGTCATGCTTACCGCGAAATGTGATTACTGATATCGTTCAAGGCCAGAGTGTACGGATTTACTGGAGTAACAGGTGTCCAGAAATTGTTGTAATTCTCAACTTCGGTGAACCATAGCATACATTGATATCCATCACGTTGGTACCATGTATCTTTGCGGTACTATAATGTTGGGATCAGTTACTGACACAATAGCCTTAGTGTTACTATCCTTTACAGACTCGTTATATATATATATATATATATATGCTATATATATATATATATATTATATAGTGTGAGTTAGCGTTGAAGTCGCATTGTTGTAGACTTTATATGATGTTAGCTTCACTATTGCAGGTTTACACATTCGTCTAGGAGATTGTACCGTTCTATTATTCCAAATTCTTCTACCAAATATATAGTGGTTATGGGCGTAATACCGGCTCCTACTGATGAGTCGCCAGTAAGCACGAAACGAATGTGCATGAGATTATACTTTCCGTTCATGCTGCCTTTGGTTTGTCCTTCTGGTTACAACTGAACTAATTTGTTACTAGTTTTGCAACACCTAATACATACTTGCATATATATTAGCTCTCTGTAACAAGCAGTTTTTAGTTCTGTAAATGATGTTTTCGAGCATGAAATAAACATCAATCTAATAATATTTAACCAGACACACAACAGAGAAAATTTTCGTCACTCACTTATATAACGTATATACGTGTGGCAAAGGTTGAAAACATTTTGTATGTATAGAAATTTTGAAGCCGATTATTCCAGGTAATCACAATTTACGTGAAACTACTAGGGCCGAAAGCAGCATATCTGATTTTTCATACATTATGTATGCATTACAGCTTGATCCTCATTGGTCAGTTTGCTGTCGTGCACTGCTGATCACCATAGAAGGTCAAAAAGCGTCAGTTCCTGTAACTGACGAATGTTATTCCTTTTAAGCAACCAATGATTGCGCGTGTGGTGGTAACAATTCTTTAAATCAAGTTTTCGAGCTTGAAGTAAACACCAAAATTACCGTCATTACGTTTGATCGACGGTAGTTTTGCTATGTTGTTCGACGCCTGGTTAAATAAAATTGGATTGGTGTTTATTTCAAGCTCGAAAACTTGAATAAAAGTATTGTTACCATCATCCGTGCAATCAATGATCAAACGAACATTGATTGTGCAGGCGGTGATAACATTTACTATAATCAAGTTTGCGAACTTGATATAATCACCTGACCCATTAAGTACACAAATTTGTCAGTATTAGCTAAGAATTGTATAGTGTAAAAAAGGTTCGTGATGAGTTCCCAATAAGGAAGAAACCGGTCTACTGGATAAATTACCTTTTCTACACTATACAATTTTTAGTTATACTGACAAATGTATGTAGAATCAATGATTGTTTAACTTTCATATCCTTACTTGTGTGTGGCTGATGGTAGATTTGCTATGTTGTTCGACGACTGGTTAAGTTGTTACTCCACGTTTTGTGACTGGTTAGGTACAATTTGATTTGTGCTTTTAACTTTAAAACTTAATTCTAGAAACTGTTTTCACTAACCTCGTAATCTGTAATTGTTTATTTGTATGAGTTTCGCTAACCTTCCACAAAATTCCAAACAAAAATTTTGTGCAACTAACAGTAGGTATGCAGCCGCAACGCAAGTGCGTTGCGGCTGGCGGTAGTTTTGTTATGTTGTTCGACGACTGGCTAAATACAATGGGATTGGTGTTTACTTCAAGCTCGCAAACTTGATTTACAGAATTGTTACCACCACCCTCGCAAACAATTATTGTTAACGCAGCTTTCATTGTTCCAGTAATTTTCTTTTAGCAAAATATTTCTACCTACTTTACCGTAGGTCTTCATCAGTTTCATTTCACGAAATGGCTTGCTTCATTTTTTTCGTGAAATGCAACTGATGAAGACCTACGGTAAACTAAGTCGAAATATTTTGCTAAAAGAAAATTACTGGAACAATGAAAGCTGCGTTAGTCTAAACGCAGATCAGATAATTTTAATTTCGATGCTGAATCATGGATAATGTTAATGTTTATGTTACTTATGTGCTGATGACGGTGGTGTTGGTTATGACCGTTTCTCTCGTATCGGTTTTCATTCAACACTCTGTCGTAATACTTTTTATTAAAGTAACTTAAAACCGCTTTTTTACACGTATAGTATATCAGCAAATTTTCCAATAAATCGAAGTGAACATAGCCGTTTTATTAATATAATCAAGTTTGCGGTCTTGATATAAACACCTGACCCATTAATTACTTTATGGCACATATGTCAGTATAAACTAAGAATTGTATAGCGTAGAAAAAGGCAATTCATCCAGTAGACCGGTTTCGTCCTTATTGGAAACTCATCATGTACTGGCCAGAATTTGCCGCGGACAGGACTCGAACCTGGGCACGTCTGCTTCGGAATCTGGTGCTCTAACCACTAAGCCATATTTGGTATCATAGGTGGTAATGATTATCGGTTTTCATTGTATCGCTTCATAAACGTGACAAAGTATTACCGTGAAATCTGCTTTCCTAAAAGAGAGTTTAGAAGAAAATCACTCCACTAGAAGGCAACAAAGATTTACTCTATTTGGCTCGATTCGATGCCATATCGCATAGGGTTTCCAACCAGAAGCTTTAAAGCGCTTATTGGCTCCATCCAGTAATAACCTATCCCAATAAAATATCTTGGAGATGGATTGTCTTTGAAATTAACATCCTTTTTAATAAAAAATCTATGATCAATAGTTTTATTATTTTTTCTAGCTATTTATTTTTTGAATGAACTTAGTTTACTAGCACTCACCCAAATAATATTTCAATTTCCTCTGCATGCCATTCATTCATTTTGTGGATTTGACGTATTTTTCTTGTGTGGGACAATTGATAGCACTCATAGGTCGGTAAAATCTTGAATTTTCATCATTTTCAGGTGATTTAATTTTTGGCCTCAAGTGATTGTCTGAAAATAACGTTGGAACAAGATTTTCCATTGGAAAATCTTGTTCCAGCGTCATTTTCAGACAATCAGCTAATGGAAGGCTTAAAAAAGAAGGGAAAAGTGAGAACCCATCAATTGAGGCCAAAAATTACATCACCTGAAAATGATGAAAATTCAAGATTTTACCGACCTAAGAGTGCTATCAATTGTCCCGCACAAGAAAAATGCGGTCAAATCCACAACAAGAAGGACAGCACTGCGCAACGAGATTCATCTTTTAAAATGTATTCATTCATTTTTTTGATACACCTAAGTCATTAACTGGGTTATTACAAACTGTCGCATGCGACTTGCAACAATATATTAAAATAGGCAAATGTTAATTATAATTTGGCAAGAAATCAATAACACCTTGAATGCCTGAACTGACTGTTATTGCTAAATGATGTCCCCATTTTATTTGATCACACCATTACTACTGTTTTATTTTTGAAGAAATCTATATACTCATGATGCCCGTGATCTTATAGTGTGCAAAAAATGAAATTACATCCCCATATTTAAAAAAATCTCCAGTATATTGGTTATTATTTTCGTCCATGCAATGCAATCAGCGGTACACATAGATTTTTACACTTATTAAGTAAAATAGTGACACACATCCCAATACACATGTTACCTCGTCACAATGCACTGGGCTGTAATTATTCTTTGCTAACGTAAGTTGTATGTGCATTAGGAGTTGATTATTGTTAGTGTATATGTGTATGTATGCATTGCCTTGGAACGGATTCAAGGACATTTGTTACACTATTCTTTAAACGCTTAGATCGAAGGTGTAAATTGTAGTGTTCAGATCGAATTCCCAACGGTCAAGCCCTCGAACATGCATTGAATATAGTGGAATTATGTACATGGTCAATGGCTGCTTAGCGCAAATAGGCCGACTTAAATCTTAACAGGATGTATGAAAACTAGAAAAAATATTCTAGAGTGTAAATCAACGTAAAATTAGAAACACATTCGGGATTGTGTAAGGGGTCTATGAACAATATTTACCAGCTGAAAATTGAGGTATTATGCATTATAATTATGGCATTGCTTATTAGCTGCACCTTTATTCAAATTAATTAGACGCACATTACCTAGTGAAAATTTAGAATTTTCATTAACTTTGCCGTCAGATATCGTACACTTTACAAAGACAGACAAACCTGGAGTATATATTTTGAAGGAGATTTCTAGGGTAGAATTAGTCTTTACTAGATTTTGTAATTGTGCTGTTATTTCCAAATAAATTCATCTTTCAAAGTTCTTTATTTACATTTCCGTCAAAGCCAGCAATTTCCCCTGTAATTATTGATGTACTTATTAGTGGACTTATTGATCTTTTATATTTATTTATTTTTCTCGATGGTTTTAATTTTACAAACTGTAGCGTATATAAACGTAATCATTACATGTACTAGCCCCTTTTTACCTTGAATTAATGTGTTGTAGATTGTTTTGCGTGAGCGAGTCTCACAGTGATTAAAGTAGAATAACCGAGAAGTTATGAATATAAAATGCCGCGAAAACCAAGACCTATCTCGATAAATTTGGAACTAATATAAAGAAAATAGAGCAATTTGTAAACTGCCTTCTTAGTCAGGAGGTGAAAAGGTCTTTAAATATTTTTCTTCTCTAAAATTTTTTTGGATTTATTACAAGGTAAGTTTTATAATTTGTAAATTAATCGCCAAAATTAGTCAGTTCACTTTTTTTCGATTTTTGAGTAGTGCATACGTATCTACCAAATGTGTGAGTTTGCGTAAAATATTCTTTGAATACAAGAATACATACTATGGCATGTCTTATTTGAACTAACTAGCTATTATGTACAAGAAACCTCTTACTTAATTGCGTATATAGTAATTTTCCGCATCAAAGAATATATAAATACGTTTATGAGGATATGAATTCCGTTAACAGTGGCTTTGGTATAATCACTTGTGGATAAATAAGTTAACTCGAGTAAAAGCTATACGAGATTATTACTCGCGGTTCTTTGTAAACCACCTTGTTATTCGTGATATAAACACCTATCCCATTATGTATATACATTTGTAAATATAGACTAAGCGTTTAATAATGTAAAAAAAGCAATTCATTCAGCAGGCTGCCTCCAGCAAGGTGGCTCAGTGGTTAGAGCAACAAATTCCGAAGCAGACATGCCCAGGTCGACTCCTGTCTGTGGCAAATTCCGGACAGTACGTGATGAATTGTTTATTCTATATTATAAAATGCTTAGTTTATGCTGAAAAATGTATGTAAATAATAAGATAGCTTTTCTTACAAAATCGCTACCTTGATTTAAATAATATTTAAATATTTGACCACCAAATTACTATATCGGCTTATCAGATTTCTTCAATTGTTAATTAATTAGTTTTCTGGCTTTTAACTTGGAAAATGTATTTAGAATCATTTAAAAATGAATGAAGGCGGAATTGGACAACACCTATTTATTTACGAGAAGTTAGGTGACAGAAAATTCAACCGCTGAGGTCGGCAAAATGTTTTTTTTTAATTTCTATAAATACTAGTATAGAAAAAAATTTCAAATCATCTTACACTCAAATTACAAGCTGATATGCTCATGAAATTCTGATTCCAGGCCTCTCATAAGTAAAAAGCAACACCTCGATTTCAGGAAAAATTTATATTTTTCTCTATTTCCTGATGGAGCAGCCTATAAGCATGAAATATGTGGAACTGCAAATCAAAATCTTTTTAAAAATTAGCTATTGTCTACTGTCTTTGTTTTCAATGAAATAATGTTTATTTGCGCACACAAGATGCAGAAAAATTTTCATGCATGTGTACTTATTTATGGTGTGTTTGTGGATGTAATCCTCTTGTTTAGAATTTTCAATCATATTTATTTATCTTAACTGGTGAAATACAAGTACACATCACATACGTCGATAAATAATTCAGCATATAAAATGGACTACTCATCATAAGTTATGAATGAATAATCGTGACATTTGACTGTTAGTAGAAGGGGTGTGTGTTTGATTGCTCACTTGCAAAAGGAGTGTCCAATAGTTCAGTTTGTGGTTTACTGGTCGTAATTAGACGAATGTTGTATTCGCATGCAAACGATAACGTCACGTACCATTGACGCAAACTGTTACAAATTTAAAGAATGCTTATTCAACATATTTTATTACAACCTATAGGCACGATATACTTGCAAAACCAAAGAATTTGGCTACTTGTCTCAATTTTAATATACGAACATTTTAATGTCGTTTCCGCTTATACTGACTTAATGAAACCATGCGCCAAAATTGATAAATTTGAATAATTTGCTCTGTATTAATTGATGACATAATCTTATTAAAATATAAGTATTTTCGCGATAGGGAATTGAGTAATCATTACTATAATCAAGGTTGGAATATTGATATAAACACCCGACCCTTTATGTACATACATTAATCTGTATAAACTAACTAATGTTTGGGGTAGAAAAGGCAATTCGTCCAGTACACCGATTTCGTTTTTATTGGGAACTCTTCACGTAATGTTCAGAATTTTCCGACGACAGCACATGAACCTAGGAACATCTGCTTCAGAATCTGTTGATTTAACCACTGATACACCACCCTCAATTTTCAGTTATATACTAACTAAAGTTTGTTGGTTAGTCTTTCCTTTAGTTGGTGCACATATGACATCCTTTTAGACTTAAAGTTCCAACTAACAATTGCAAATATGTTATTATGTACAAACACCATGCAATGTGGGGAATTGGTATTGAAATGAACATTTGTATAACTAAACGAACATTGGTTGCGCAGGATGTAATAAGAATTACTTTAATTAAGGTTGCTATCTAGATATTTAAACCAATTTAAATCCTGTCCATGGAAAATTCTGGAGAGTAAGTGAAGAATTTTGAAAAAAGGACGAAACCGACCTACTGGTTGAGCTGCCTTTGATACGTTTTCAATGCTTAGTTTATAATGAAAAATATAAGTATATAATGAGACTGTTATTTATTTGAATCATTGTTACCACAGCCCGCTCGACGAATGTTATTTTAAATTCATTACTTAACAGCTTACCATACAAAACTTGGATATCATATATGTTTGGAATGTGTTTGTGAGTTGTCCATTACTACTAATTTTTCACTTACATCGATCTATGCGAAACTCCTGTGACTGAATTTTAAATACTGTTTGTGGCGGAGAACTAATATATATTCAATTATGTATTAGGTGTTGCGAACCTAGTAACAAATTAGTTCAAATATGACCATATTTGGACTGAATGTTAATTTTTCCTTTGTACTCATGCGGCAATTTTGTACCGTGATAAATGACATTTGTAAAGTTTGCCTCAATGGTTATGGAACACAGAGGAATGCTTTTTCATTGAAAAAGCGGAACTGTAATCAATATCGTGTTACTCAAAACATGGATCCGTTAACGTACTTAGAATGTCATAAATGTCTTCTAATTCGACATTAACGGAACACAATCTTGGTAATGAGTTTGATACATTAAATCATAGATGAGGTGTTCAGGTTCGAAACGCAAAGTGACAAATTTATTAATTAATTATATTACGTGTATTTTTCAGCAGCCATTCATTAGAATAAATAGGCACAAGATAAATGTTTAACACATGGATTATTTTGCCATTGTGGTGAAACGTGATTCAATTATTGCAATCTATTATCTGTTGAGATCATGACATAATCAGTATAACAACTAGTAATGTATTCGTGCTTCATGCTGAAGAAGTAACCGGACCACGCATTTTAAGCAAACAATCTGAGAACTAAACGAGCATTTCCAAGGTCACATTGCTTTTGTTAACTTGTTCAGTTCTATTTAGTCGGTTGTTCTTGAACACAAATCTGACTTTGTTAAATATTTTTACGAGAGCATGATAATTTGTTTAATTTGTGTATGTAGGTTTTGTCAGTGCTTGCGTTTGTGGTCAGACGGTGAAGTAAGTCACTCAAAAACCGGCAGTAATCGTACTTTTGACAGAGGAACGTGTTGAATCTTATATTAAATATTTACGAAATGCTAAGTGTTAGCGAAAGCAAATGAACTTGAAGCCAGCTCTCGTGAACAATTATATATATACAGAGAGAGAGAGAGAGAGAGAGAGAGATAGGGAGAAATAGTGAGCGTTAAATTAGAAATTAATAAATTATTTATTTATACAGGTATGTTCTCAGTATATACCATGCAATAATTATAATTGAAATCATATTTCATCTACTAAACCTGCTTTGTTTCCATTTCGTATGCGTCAATAAAATCACTATGATTTATATTGATTTATATCGCGCGGTGCAATCCTTCTTGTTTTTTTATCCTTCCGCCCTTTTATTGTGCAGGAAAATTAATAGCACTCGAAGGTCGGTACAATCTTGAATCTTTTAAATTTACAGATGCACTGGAAAAGTAAATTTAAAAAATCGAGAGATCACGGATAGTCTTGTATGTCAATCCATTGGTTTGGCTTATAGTTATTCTATAAATTTCACTTTAGATTAGAGAACACATATGTGTATATATAGGTTGTTGTGTACGTGGGGGGAGGGAGGTGACGTGGATAAGTTTCTGTATACATGTGAGTATAAGAGAATAGGTAAGAAGACCGGATATCAAGGCAGATTATGAAAATACTTTAGGAATTAAAAAAAATAGAAAGAGATCTGTCTTGAATGAAGATACCACATTTGCCACAAGTTGTTTTTTTCCGTGAGTATGGTTTCAACGCAAAAGATGGGACTTGAAATGAAGTTCCGAAAATTCGGAAAAAATCGTAAAATCTGGTTCCAACGTTATTTGCAGACAAGCAGCTGATGGAAGGCTTCAAGAGGAAGTGACAAGAGCCCATCAATCAAGGTCAAAAATCCGTGCACATGGAAATGTAAATGATTCAAGAGTTCACCAACCTATGAGTATTATTAGTAGTCCAGAACAAGAAAAGAGTG
>JAQBSW010007424.1:35000-40909 GCA_029291075.1 Eudiplozoon nipponicum | reverse complement strand
CCGTGCCGGGCAGTCGGACTTCAGACAGGCATGCAACTTCAATCTGGTAGTCATATAAAGATTTGGCCGTGATTGCTTGACTGCCGATATCAAGCAATGTTCGAACATTCCAACACCCGAAATAAATAGGTGTTTTCGCGCTGATAAAACCAGATAGCTTTTCACTTGACACCCTAGCCTCTGGGGGAGCACAGGGCGCGTCGCTTGCCGGGGACGCCGTAGCATGAACGGTATTCATAGATTGTGACATTTTCATGGAGTTTCTTGGGAATTTGGTACAAGTGGTGTCCCCTCACCACTCGGCTTTTTGATCGAGGACGCACCTCTAGCCTTTGCACATCCAAGCGCAGTCTGCAAGGCAGCAGTAAATAGTATGGTTGCCGGTGGCTGTTGAGAGCTCATTCGCCATTCGGAAGTACGGGGTACTGTCCAGGAGTCCATGTAATCCTGTCACCCATAACCAGGACTATATCCGAACTTCGTGCTTTACTTAGTAAGGAGCCTAATTCGGAGTAAAAAGTGTCCTTGCTTTCTTCTGTGCTGCAATCGGTAGGAGCATATGCAGATACAACGAAGAGGCAACGATGATAACGGTTTTTTGCTTTGATTTTAGTAGATGTATTTAAACGTGCCGCACACAATCGATTATTTAAAGGGATCCATTCAATTAAGCAAGCTTCAGCTCGCGCGCTAAGGGCAATACCAACGCCCCATTTACCGGCTTGAGAGGACTCTGTGGAACCAGATGTTCGAAGCCAATAACGCGTAGATAGGGATGGTGCAACTAGTTCTGTAATACACGTAGGATCCTGTATTCTGGTTTCAGATACGCAACATATGTCGATTTCTAATTTATCCAACGTACGAGCAAGAGATTCTTGCTGTCCAAGTTGTTTTAATGTTCGCACATTAAATGCGCCTACGTTAAAACCTAACTTAGGTTTAATGAATGATCGTCTACAAGAACCATTTTCGATATTTGGCAACCAAGTATTGGGCTCAGTGCTATGATCTAAACCAACCACATTTATAGTATCTAAAAGAGAGTTATTGTTAGATTGAGAAGAGGAAGGGGAAGGAAAGGACGCAGAATCGAATATAGAGTTGGAGTTGCCTGCAGTAGCCTGTTTTCGCTTATCCACCCTGCACGGCTCAGCGGATAAGGCGACCCTTTTTATACTCTGCGACGGCCGATGCAGTATGTAATTATTGTAAGTTGTACTTGTCATGGTTATATGTGGACTGTAAAAGAACACTAAGTCGCCCATTCCTAGTAATGGTTTTATTCTGAGTTTTCCTTCTCCTAGATAGTCTGCCAACCAAGGCTGATGAACACTATCTGCCCAGATGCCAGTGACCAGAGTTTCCTTTAGCAGCCGAAACTTGCCCCTCACGTCTGGAACGCTTGCTCTCATTCCGTCACTACACATTTATTAAAAAGTTATAGTGCAGTTAGACCAAACTCGAGGCTTCACTTGAAACGGGATGATGGCTGTGTCCTTTTATGGCCCGGCAAGGTTCATGCTACCAATCCCGGGTCGACTAGCTTGAGCCCGCCGGTCGTCAAGCCGGAATTTCTCTGGCTACGGGCCAAATCTGATTTAAAGAAATGCACACAGAATTGAATGAAGCATTAAAGTTTATTTTAAGAATGGAGTTAATTGTCTTGCTGATTTTTCGATCGGAGCGTGCGCATTCGGCGACCAGGCCCCAAATACTCGCGGCTTCGGGCTAGTCACGCAAATGGATAAGAATAAATTTTGATTCGCGTAGTATACATCTATTGTTTTTGTTTTATCTAAATGCTATATTTTACGTTATATTTTATCTTATTCAAAAAATGGTATATTGTTTGCACGATGTTCAGGCAAAACATGTACTTTTAACTGTATAATCACCTTGGCAACCCGGCAAAGTATATACTAGCTTCGTGGTCACTGTCTATATATATATATATATATATATATATATATATATATATATATATATATATATATATATATACATATATATATATATATTATATATGTATATATATATATATGTATATATGTATACATATATATATATATGTATATATGTATTTATATATGTATATATATATACATATATATACATATATATATGCATATATATATACATATACATATGTATAAATATATATGTATATATATAATATATATATACATATATATATATATATACATATATATATATATATACATATATACATATAATATCTAAATTTTAAGAAAATCTTAGCGAGCTAGATAATATTGTACCCGAAATTGTATAGTAACTTGTCAATCTCTTTTCCCGCTTGCTTGCCTAAGGAAACTATCCGTTGCAATGGTTTTACCAGTTGAAAAAATACACGCCTACATTTTCCCCAATTTTTCTGTATTCCCGGAATATTGATAATATTTGGGCATATTTGATGAGGTAAACTAAAATCACAGTAAAGTATACATTTTCGCTGTTTGCAAATTTGCATTCACAGTCAAATAATTTTACGCACCGTGATTTGTAAACTGCCTACTTATTTATGTATACATTGGTTGAAAATATGTATATTCATGGAGATTTAGCGTATGGTGACAGAATTTTACTGGCTATCTAATGTTGCTATAAACTATGCTGCATAACACATCGAGTGCAATTCGTACATCACTCTAGGTTTCGTTCTTTTTGAGCGTCCGTGTTTAGTAACCAGTGCAACTATAGTCAAGGTTCGAATCCTTAAACAGTATTTCACCACTAAATATTCAATTGTATGCCAACTTATGTTTCCAGTCAGTCTGGTATGAAACTAATTTGAAAAATTATTATAATTAAGGTTTCGATCTTGACATAAGCACCTTACCCATTAATTACTTACATATGGAAGTATAAAATAAGAACTGTGTAGTGTAGAAAAGGCAATTCATCCAGATGATCGGTTTGGCCCTTATTGGAAACTCATCACGTACTGGCAAGAATTTGCTGCGGACAGAGTTCGAACCTGGGTATGTCTGCTTTGGAATCTGGTGCTCTAACCACTGAGCCACCCTGTCGCACACTACACAACACATCATTTTCAGTTATATACTGAGTAATGTAACTTCGTTAGTCTAATTTTGCTTAAGGTGGTGCTCATATGGCATCCATTTAGACCCAAAGTTCCAACTAACCATCCCCATTTTGTCACTACTGAACAGATGCCGCAATACATGAGGAAGTGGTATTGAGATGGATAATTATATAATTAAACGAACATTGGTTGCGCGGGGGCAATAACAATTATTATAATCAAGGTTGCAATCTTGATTTAAACACCTTACCCATTAATTACTTACATATGCCAGTATAAATTAAGAATTGTATAGTGTAGAAAAGGCAATTCATCCAGTAGACCGGTTTCGTCCTTATTGGGATCTCATCATGTACTGACCAGACTTTTCCGCGAACACGGCTCGAACCTAGGTACGCCTGCTTCGGAATCTGGTGTTCTAACTACTGAACCACCTTATGGTGCGGCAAGGTGGGTTAGTGGTTAGAACACTAGACTCCGAAGCAGTCGTGCCCAGGTTCGAGCCCTGTTCGCGTAAAATTCTGGGCAGTATCTGATGAGTTCCTAATATGGACGAAACCGGTCTACTGAATGAATTGCCTTTTCAACACTATACAATACTTAGTTTGTACTGACAAATGGATGGACTTTATGGGTCATGTGTTTATATTAAGATCGCAGGCTTGATTATAATAATTGTTCGTTTTATCTCTGAACTTTTTTTTGCAAAGAAAGTTAAATGAAGATATTCTTTTAATAATGAAATTAATAAATTTCCGAGTACGGTTTTTTAAGGTTGCGGGTGTTTTACTTCTTGCTAATAGAGATAAACCACCGGGGACATTCAAATAAATAGTGCTAAAGGTTCGACAACGTTAGCTTGAAGTATATTACATGTAACCGAACAGTTTTTTCGGTTCGGCTATTTCTGGTGATAAGCAATATCGTTCCCTGTTGCGTGTCTACAGGTAAAATATGGTCGAATGCTTATGAATCATTTGTAAGTTATCGAATACCGTTTGCTCAATTTTTATATGTGAGCTTTGTTTTTTTCAGGAATTTCGTCCCTGGCAAACAATTGCATCTTCATTCATTAGTGCTCTGGTGGCATAATTTAAAGTAAAACTGTCGTGTAAATGCTTTGTTAGGCTTTGCTGTCTAAAACCAATTTTGCTAATACATTGTTTTATTGAACTTAATTATCCAGTTTCACTCTGACGCCAGCAACGGATTTCTAATGTACCCAGTGGTTGATTTCGAGAGGAAACGATTAAACTTTCTGCGAACCAATGGTTGGATAATCCCACGCGAAGAACTTCAATTGGGACAACGTCTCGGTAAAGGCGAATTTGGCGGTAAGCTATCGTTCCATGGCTATTTGTTTTGTATTAATTACTTAAGATCTCCGTTTGATTTCTTGTTTAATCAGCATCGCTTTGGCACAGGCAATATTATTTTCGCGTCTGACAGTCATAGTATTCAATCTCAAGTGAGTCCTCGGGTTCTGTTCTACTTTCTTGTTTTTTAAATTTAATATTAAATGAACAACGCAATGATAACGAACGTGTTATGCCTGTAGATTGAGTTGGGTCACTGGCGCCTCAACTTTGGTTTATGGGTGGTATAAGATAAGGAAGTTAGGATTCTGAATCAGTAAACCCCTCTATTAATAGATTACCTAGCTTTCTCTTACCACCCACGCAGAACTTGAGCTACTATTATTTATATGGTGTCGATGCAGCTACCATCTAAATTATGATGTATTGTTAACTATTATCATGATAAAAACTGTTTCATGTTGCTGGCTCTCCGAAGATGTTTTCCTTAACGTGAACCACTAGTGCCACAAAACTATTGTGCGTTGGGTTAACTGTATTTGGATTGATGTAGACAAAACACAATGTTAAGATAAATTACGGTGGTAATTTGGCTTCTTTTGTGTTAAGCATAAACAGAAAAGGCGTGTTATCGTGTAAAACCCAATGCATTTAGAATTAAAAACAACCATTTGTGCTCTGTTCCTTTTGGTACTGCATACCTACATACATAAATGCCCACATACTCACATGCATGCACACATACACAAATACTTAAAACATACATATATGCATACATTCATAGGTATATACATACGTGCATACATTCATTCATGCTAAAATACGTACAAACATGCATACGTGAATACATACATACATGCATACATTTATAGGTACATACATACATACATGCTAACATACATGAAACATACATACATACATACATACATACACATATATACATACATAAATGCATACATACACATATATACATACATACATACATACATACATACATACATACATACATACACACATACATACACAAATACATCCATACATAAATACATTCATACATACACACATATACATACATACATACATGCTAACATACATGAAACATACATACATACATATATACGAACATACATATATACATACATATATACGTGCATACATACATACATACACAAATACATACATGCATACATACATACATACACAAATAAATACATACATACATATATACATACATATATACATACATACATACATACATACATACATGCATACATACATACATATATGCATACATACATACGTACGTACATACAAACCTACATACATGCATAATTACATAAATACATACATACATACACACACATACATATATACATACATACATACATTCATACATACATACATACACACATGCATACATACAAACATGCATACATACATACGCACATGCATAAAACATACATGCATAAATACATACATACATGCATAAAAACATACACATACACAAATACGTACATACATAC
>JAQBSW010007424.1:0-30000 GCA_029291075.1 Eudiplozoon nipponicum | reverse complement strand
GTATCGATCTCGCAAACTTTATTTCATAATTGTTATCTCCACCCACGCAATCAGTCGTTTTGCCTTGTCTAACGATTCATCTATTTTCCTTCTTTTTCAATAGTTCTTTGTCTGTCATCGTTCCTCTTTAATTAATCCAAACATTCTTAATTTTAATAATTCAATTGACCAATCAATGATGGCGCGGTTGGTGGTAACAATTTTTAAAATCAAGTTTGCGAGAATGAAGTAAAAACCAATCCCATTATATTTAACCAGTCGTCGGACAGCATAGCTATACTACCCTCAGTCACTCGTATTGGCGCGTTTCGACCTTCCATGATCATCATCAGAGTTCGACGGCAAACTGACTTGCGAGGATCAAACCGCATTGAATATATATGGAAAGCAAAATTAGATATGCGGCTCTCACCTCTAGTAGACTCGCGTACATTGTACGTTTCCTTTTTTAAATTTATAAATCGGTAGAGCTAATTGCAAAAAATCTTAATTCAATATCATTTTTGCACTTTAAATAAAATTGATGCAAATTGACATAGACGAGAAAAAGTATTAATTAATTAACTTGTAATCTGTACGGATGTATCGTATAAATTCACATAGACCTGCGTGCATGCAAATCTCTGTCCAGACATATTCGCACACATAAAGCAACGTCTACACAAACACTCGCATACATACAAAAATAAATACGTAAGAACGTATATTTACGTATTCATCACATTTATCAGTAGTGATTTTTGATTTCATGGCCTAGTTAGACAGTCCTTTACTGAACCACAGTGTAATTGACAAAATCAATGTATATATATATATATATATATATATATATATATCAGTATAAACTAATCATTGTATAAGTTATCAAATGTAATTCATCCAGTAGACCGGTTTCGTCCTTATTGAGAACTCTTTAAGTAATTTTCAAAATTTTGCTGATGGTAGGACTCGAACTCGGGCACATATGCTTCGGAATCTGTGACTATCCACCGCGCCACCCCGTCGCACATACAAACATTTTTATTTATATACTAACGCATCTTTTGTGGTTCGCCTTTCCTTCAGATGGAGCCTGTATGGCATCTATCTAGACCTTAAGTCCCAACTAATCACTTAAAATGTGTCATTTTGGATCAGACACCATGCTACATCGGAGAAGTGGTATAGAATTGAACATTTGTATAAGTAAACAAATTTTGTTTGCACGACAGGTGATGACAATTATTTTAATAAAGGTTGCGAAGAGTAATTGAAGAGTTGCTCAAAAGAATGAAACGAGTCTGCTTTCAGGTAATTCCTTATCACCCTATACATTGCTTGGTTTATATATATATATATATATATATATATATACATACATATATATATCATGTGCTTGGTGTTTATTTCAATCTCGCCACCCTGATTTGTTTGGAGTATTTTCTATTCCTAATGCTTTCGATTGTGTCAATTTAATTTTATCTAGGTTTAATCGTTTTTAAGTGTTTGATTGGATAATAATTTCGATTCGAGCGAATACCTGTCCAATTAAACTCTGGACTGTAAGCAGGAATCACGTAAGCACCAGCAAAAACGCAAAACACACAAACGCAAAAAAACACTCGAATGCACATGCAGATGTAGCATTTGTATTTCCTCGATTCGGTTTCATGGCACGTTGACTAGACAACCTGTACTATTGACATACTGAATGTCAACTTAGTGGGTGATGTGTTTGGCATTGAAAAAGATTTCCGTACCCGGAAATCGAAACATATGCAAAAATCATCATGATGACAGTGGATTCAAATATTTCGGTACGCAATCCGAAAATCAGGTAAACCTGTACTATTGTTCCCCAAGGGAAATCAGTCGAGGTACTGCTTCTACAACTATCTTTAGTTACCTCTTAACAGCAATATCGAATGTGTGTGAAGTGGATTTGGCGTTTCACCAACATTTGGCGGGTTGATGTGCTACTTGCTCCCAACTATTTTCACACTTGCACCTAGTCTGTACACGAAGCAAAATGCGACTCGAATATATGCTCATGTCATGGAATGAGACGCGAATTTAGTCTTATTTTGCTTTTTAAAATAAATTCAAGAACTTAGGATTTCATTAAATGAGTCGCGTGACGTAGCAAAACTACCTTCAGGTGCACTTAGAGATGCTACGCTACGCGACCCGCCTATTAATCATAGATTGGTCCTTATATCAAGTTTTCCAACTTGATTTAAACAATAATTCTTGTAGTCTTTTTACCTAGCTTTTATCTCCATTTTCTTATGTCAAATTGACAAGCAGCACTGATTAAAAACGGATGTTTCATTGCCGCGTGACTATTAAAAATAGTCGCATTTAGGTGTTGAATTGAATGATGTCATGCTTACCGCGAAATGTGATAACTGATATCGATGAAGGCCAGAGTGTATGGTTTAACTGCAGTAACAGGTGTTCGGAAATTGTTGTAATTCTCAATTTGGGTGAACTTTAGCATAAATTTATATCCATCAGATTGGTATCAAGTACCGACTCGGAAACCATAGTGTTAGTATCCGGTACTCATCGATTTCACAAAAGGTATCAGTTACTAACACAATAGCCATAGTGTTAGTATCCTTTACAGATTTGGTATATACATTATATAGTGTGAGTTAGCATTGAAGTTGCATTGTCGTTGACTTCAGATTATGTTAGCTTCACTATTACAGGTTTACACATTCGTCTAGGAGATTGTACCGTCCTATTATTCCACATTCTTCTACCAAATGTATAGTGGTTAAAGGGCGTAATACCGGCTCCTACTGATGAGTCGCCAGTAAGCACGAAACGAATGTGCATGAGATTATACTTTCCATTCATGCTGCCTTTGGTATATCCTTCTGGTCACAACTGAACTAATTTGTTACTAGGTTCGCAAAACCTAATACATACTTGCATATAGGTGTTGACTGTTAAAGAGTAGTAGGTAAGCCCTTCCTTGTGCTGTTTTTGGGGGATAGTTTACATTCCGGATTTATGCTTCTTATAAATGGTATGCTAACCAAAGATAACAAACACCGTCTACCCGTTGCATCTAGATTTGCTACGCCAGTTTTCAGTTTCTTTATTCAGATTAAAAGTGCCCATCGTGTTTTGTACACTGACACTCATTTCGCCGGTACCATCTTAGGACTCATTGTGAATTCCCCACGAAACCGAACTCGAGGCTTTTTGGTCGCTGTACCCCGATAGTATTGGCAAGGTTCATGTTACCATTACCGATACGATCAACTACAGCTGGCCGACCGTCAAGCGGGAATCATGTTGTTAAAATTGGTAACCGATTGGGTGTATTGTTTGCTGCGGAGAACTAATATATTTATATATATATATATATATATATATATATATATATATATATATAATATATATATATGTATATATATATATATAATACACAATTAGTATCGTGTGTTGCGCACCTAGTAACAAATTCTGCAAAGCCGCATTTTGTGTACTGTTGGTTGTAGCTTTGCACCAACAGTTTCACAAAGATCCGATTGATCCCAATTTCCCTTTCCGTATCTGTTTTGTCTTCGATCAGGCTGGGCGTGTATTCGTCCCTTTCTTCCGAAGGCTTCAACATCGTTCATACTAACCATTAGAAATGCGGTTCTATCCAATCTTTTCTTACTGGCAAGATTTCGGAAAGTGCTTTCCCGTTCCATCATCAGGCCAATAGTCACATATATACACAGCACAATACTCACAATAGCAGATTTAAGCAAATGTGATAACCTCGTTCATGAAACGGTCCAATTTATATTTTATTTTTTGACTCACCAATCGTTTTAAACTACGAATTTGTCTCAGTAACTAAACTCAATATATGCATATGCCTAGCGCACATTAAAACCCTCACTCAACAACTATATATATATATATATATATATATATATATATATATATATATCCGCATCTCTGCAATTAGCAGATCAAACTTATATATATATATATATATATATATATATATATATATATATATATATAGGAGTATAAAGGCTAACTCGCGTACGCAAAACGCGAGATTGCAGAATATAAAGCTGGCACCCCACCACAATTAAAAAATATGTAGTAAAAAATTAGTTCAAATATTCTTAAAGATAAGCAAATGTCAGTTTGAATGGAAAGTATGATCTCATCTGAACATTTGTTTAGTGCATAGGGCATAATACGGGCTCCTACTGATGAGTCGCCGGTATTCCAATAAGCATTGCTTAATTCTTTCTGTTGCCTTATTTTTAACTTGTTTGTCCATTTGGCGCTGTAGAAAATTTTTATTGTAAAATTGTCTTCATTCTAACGTTCCTGTCGTCTTTTGCTAATTCTGCTTGCTGTATGTTTTCATTTTTTGTTTGGGAATGCCTTCTCATTTCTTCCCCATGTCCTGTTTACTTTTGCGTGCATTCTTCAATTTTGATATTTTTGCAAAAGTTATTGACAGGAATGTTTTTTGCACAGAAGAAAAATTATATTTCTGCTTTAAAAAAATTACCTTTTGTTGCTATTATGTACTTTTCTTTAGTTGCGTTATGGAACTTCTAATTCCCCAACCGTTCGATATTTTCATTACATTCTCTCTTCTCTCTATATATATATATAAGTATATATATATTATATAATATAAAATATTATTTACCAATATACATGCGAAAGTTGTCGATCAACTTACGTAGGCCGATCGACCAGACGGTTAATTACTCGAATGAGAGAACATTGCAACTTGAACGCCTTTTTTAAATCAAATGGTGAATACACGTCTGCTATTGCGCAACACATCATCAAAACAACGCACGTATGTCCTCCAGACGTAGCATTCAAAGTAATTACTAAATGCAAAAACAAAAGGGAGCTAGCTACATACGAAGCCTTATGGATAAACAAATTGCAGCCGAGCGACACGCCGTTTTGCGTACGTGGGTATTGCTGTACACGGGCAGCCAGCAACAAAGATCCGATTTGTCACTATTTCCAATTTTGTTTTGTCTTTGATCGAGAGAGACAGTATCGAACCTTTTGTTATTTGTTATAACTGCATACGAGATGAGATGAGGTATAGGTGAGGTAATGATTGGTCTGCTAATTATAAAAAGTTATATATTGAGTTTAGTTACTGAGACAAATTCTATGATTAAAATAGTGTTGAGTCAAATATATATGAATAGAATGGTTTTGGAACGAGGTTACCACATTTGCTTAAATCTGCTATTGTGATCAGTGTTGTGTTGCCTGATGATGGTGCTGGAAAATAGGCACCGAAACGTCGCCAGTAAACAAAGATGTGATAGAACCGCATTTCCAATTGAAGTAAAAATGAGTCAACCCGATCAAAGACAAAACAAAATTGGAAATAGTGACAAATCGGATCTTTGTGTAACTGCCCGTGTACAGCTATTACCCGCGTACGCAAAACGCGGCATTGATAATATGAATCAGTACAAGCGGAAGAAGATGCAGATTGTTAGGCAAGTGGAAAATACCTCGTTCCTTAATAAATGTTTAAAATTTAATGTTATACCGAAATGTTTTAGATTTAAACTTTCATTCGTTTTGGATAAAGTAGGAAATACTCTTAAGCATGAGCTTTGTTTACATTTAATAAAACTATCGATTAAGAAACTAAACAAACGTAAATTTGAACTGATTAGAGAGAAGACAAAAATAAGGTCCATATTACTGGCGAGATTAGGTATGTTGGATTTCAAACATATTGAAGATTTCACAGACAAAACGAGGGATAATGAAATTAAAAAAATTAGACAAAGGCATGAAAAAAAACTAGCAAAATTGGGAATTAATTGCCCTTTGAGAAATAAGAGAATTGAAGAGGTCATGTCCAAACGTTTAGTTAATTTATCGAGAATGGATCTCAAGGAAGACCAAAAACAAATTCTTAATCTTGGACTTAATACTGCGATCCCTATTGATTACGTACCTAGGAATGAGATAATTACAGAAACAGTTAAGATTGCCCAGTTTCTCCCAGAAAAAGATAAGACTAGGTTTGAATTGGATGTGTCCAAAGCGGTGTTAGAGCACAAAGAGGTGAGATGCAAGCAGAGTTATGATCTAAAACGCTTAAGAACAGAATTATTATCCAATAAAGTAATATGCCTCAAGGCAGATAAAGGTGGTGCAACGGTACTTATGAACCGGTCAGATTATGAATTGAAAGTGTATGAACAATTAAATAATTTAGAGGTCTATAATAAAATAAATAAAGATCCATCTGATAAGTTACAAGGACAAGTTAAGACTATAATTAATAGAATGATTGAGTCGAAGGAATTAGAACCAGGACTTGGGAATTCATTAATACAACGTGACACAGTCCCTCCGAGAGTTTATGGTCTAGTAAAGATTCATAAACAGGGGAATCCACTTAGATTAATCGTTAATGTACAAAACTCACCAACGTATAGATTGTCGAAATTTCTATGCAACAGAATTAGAAAATATACTTATTTCTTAGATTATACTTTAAAAAATACATATCATTTTATTGACATTATTAGTAGATATAACTTGAATGATAATGATAGAATGGCTAGCCTGGACGTTGTATCGATGTATACTAATGTCCCGGTACAAGCAGCATTAGAAAGTGTGAAGCGTTGTTTAACAGAGTTCCCAGAGATAATAGAAGGTAGTAAAATGATGTTAAGTAGTATTATGGAAATTTTAAATATTTGTATGTCCTCCACCTACTTTAAGTTCAGAAATGAATTTTATAAACAAGTTAAAGGTGTCCCTATGGGACAACCACTATCAGTCCCGGTTGCTAATATTTTTATGCACTATTTTGAAAAAAATCTGTTGTTAAAATCTCCTCTTAAGCCAAACTTGTATGTAAGATTCCTGGATGATATGTTTATAATTTGGAATCATGGGGATAATGAGTTAAATAAATTCCTCGAATTAGCCAACCAATTAGGTGAATTAAAGTTTACATTGGAAAAAGAGAATAATGATGAATTACCCTTTTTGGATGTGAAAATAAAACGGAATGGTTCCAGATTGGAAAGAGATATTTTTAGAAAAGAGACTTATTCAGGACTACTTCTTAATTTCTTATCAAATCACCCATATGGAATGAAAATAGGCATTCTTAAATCCATGATATTAAGAAGTCTTAGAATAGTGGATATAGAAAATAGAGATAAGGAAATGAGGAGATTAAAAGAAATATTCAAACTAAATAGCTATCCGTCAAGTATAATAGATAGATTAATAGATGAGATGTTACAGAGATTTAACAATAATATAATAAACAAAGTAAAGAAGGAAACGGAACCGGATAAGCACAAAATTATGGTATTACCTGATTCTAAATTGAGCAGGAAAAATTAGAATAATAGCAGCTAAATACAATATTAAAACAGTTTTAAGACAATCGCTTACTATAGGCAATAAACTACCTAACCAAAAAGAAAGAGTAGAACCCCTCGAGACATCAGGAGTATATGCGATACCTTGCAAAGAATGTAATCTCAGGTATATAGGCGAAACCATGCGACCTATAAAGGTTCGTAGAGGTGAACATAAGACAGCCTGCAAATATGGACACATTCAAAGATCAGACCTAGCTAGGCATTCGAAGGAAACGGGTCATGAAATAGACTGGGAAGGATGTAAACGCATCGCGTTATGCAACCGCAACAGATTAACTAGACTAATTAGAGAGTCAATTGAAATAAAATCAGGAAAAGGTGTAATGAATGTAACATCGGTAGAAAAATCATTGGGCCCAATATTTAATGAAGCATTTTCTATGGTCAGAAAACGTGAGGCTGCGGAACATGAATTAAGTGGGAACCTAAGTAAAAAACCTCGCTTATAGAAAACTGGTTGCGAATGATCTGTACCAATATCAATTTCCTATATACTTATTTTTCTCAATAAAAATGTTCCAAAAGACGGTATACCGATTTAGCAAGGGTTAGTAGATAGAACATTAGATAAGACACATTTGACTTACATTGTCGCTTATATTTTCTATATTTATGTAAGGTAGGAATATCTTAATAAATGTATAATACGTTAGTCATAGAGAAGATATTCATGGTTAATAGCTACCATGTATCCTTTTAAGAGGAAACCAAAATGTGATAGATAGACGGATATATAGATAGGCCTATGGGTAGATTGATAGGTTTATTCTATACACATAATATATATATATATATATATGACTCACACTGTTGCTTATATTTATATATATATGTTTTTATACATATTTATATGTATTTTATATATTTATATAAGGTGTGAATAAATAAATATACAATTTGATTAATTGGTAAATAAAAAAACAGTAAGAAAAGAATAAAATAATAATTTGAAATATGCAAACGTATATATATATATATATATATATATATATATGTAGGATTAGGGATGTTGGTCTCATACTGTTGCTTATATTCATATATATGTTTTTATACATATTGACATGTATTTTATATATTGATATAAGGTGTGACTAACGTAATAAATAAATATATAATAAGAATAGAAATTATTCATATTTAATAATTATCAATGGTCCTTTTTCTCTCTCTCTCTATTTATATATATATATATATATATATATATAAAGGTTTTACGATATTATATTTAGATATATATGTATATAGATATAATGAATTATTTTAGTCATATGAGCAAATATTCTTATGCAATTATTTCCAATAGTTGATTAACTTCGCAATGTGCTTACGATTAGTTTTTTGAAAAACGTTAGTTGTCCAGGCTATCTCTATCTTTCTCTCTTTAATCGTTCACCTAAGCGTCGATATAACATTCACTCTCCATCCATCTACGTTACTTGCTGCTCCATATTTGAACTAATTTGTTGCTATGTGCGCAATACCTCACACACCATTGTATACATTAGAGTTCCCGGCTTTAAATAAAATACAGTATATGATAGTCAAGGTTTTAGTTTTAGCATTTTTAAATTTTGATTACCGTGACATAGTAGCAATACAGTTATAACAAATAACAAAAGGTTCGATACTGTCTCTCTCCCCTAAAATATTCTGCATACGAGATGAGATGATGTATAGGTGAGGTAATGATTGGTCTGCTAATTATAAAAAGTTATATATTGAGTTTAGTTACTGAGACAAATTCTATGATTAAAATAGTGTTGAGTCAAATATATATAAATAGAATGGTTTTGGAACGAGGTTACCACATTTGCTTAAATCTGCTATTGTGATCAGTGTTGTGTTGCCTGATGATGGTGCTGGAAAGTAGGCACCGAAACGTCGCCAGTAAACAAAGATGTGATAGAACCGCATTTCCAATTGAAGTAAAAATGAGTCAACCCGATCAAAGACAAAACAAAATTGGAAATAGTGACAAATCGGATCTTTGTGTAACTGCCCGTGTACAGCTATTACCCGCGTACGCAAAACGCGGCATTGATAAACAGTTTTCATGCTGTGATTCAGTAGAATACGATTTTCTATATTAGACAACACGTCTTCAGAGATCTGCATTTCATTATGTGCCTGTATGGTGGGATGGCACACATCAGATTCGCCCATGGAACGGTCTTTCAACGCATCTGTTAATTCAGTCATACCGTCTATCCAGATAAACTGGGGAATGCAACGATCCAACGCAACACAATCCTCAATGCCATTTATTTCTATGATGAAATTCTTTTCAGTCATCCTCTTGACCTTGTATGGTCCTTTATAAAATGTTGTCAGGCAGTTCTTCCTATTTTAATTAGTTACATACACAGCGAAGCCGATCTTATATCAGAGGACACATATCATTTGGTTTTAGCTTTTCTAGTCTTGGTCGGAGCTAAACGACACATTTTATCTCTAAGTGCTCCTACGAACCAATCTACATAACTAGAAGCCCAATCAAGACTACTTGGAGTTTCTATTAGGAGATCTCCAGGCAACCTTAATGGTTCTCCATAAACCAATTCTGCTATGGAAGTTCCTAATTGTGCCCTATATCTGTTGCGCATGGCGAGTAGTACTATAGGAAGATCGTGTATCCAGCTTGTTCCACTAGTACACCTTAATGCAGCTTTCAGTTCACGATGTAGCCTTTCTACCATCCCATTTGCTCGTGGGTTATACGCGCTAGTATGTAATACAGTGGTTCCCATGATGTTGAGGGATCTTACGAAAAGCTCGGACATAAATTGACTACCGCGATCACTAGTGACCTTTTCCGGAACACCATAACGCGATATCCAATTATGTAGAAACGCGAACAAGACTTCTTGCGCTGTCATGTCTTTTAAAATCGCCACTTCAAATTGACGACTAAATCTATCTACCATGGTCAGCAAGTATTTGTTCCCATTAACTTCAGGCATTTCGACAATGTCTATGTGTACGTGTCTGAACCGTCCAATTGGTATCCCAATATTCTTTATCTCGGTTCTGGTATGTCTCCACACCTTACACGTTTGACACTTGGCACAGGCTCTTACCCATACCCGTATGTCTTTAGACATGTGCGGCCATACGTATCTGTCGTTGATCAATCGGATGGTGGCTTTAATGGATGGATGCCCCATGTCATGTAACACTTGGATAATTTTGGCCCGTAACTCCAACGGCACATATGGTCGTGGTTGACTTCTAGATGTTTCGCATAACAACCACTTGCCACTTATGAGCTTACGAACATATCCTGGTCTTTTGGACAAAACTAATGTAAAGGGATCCGATCCTTGCGCTTCCTCGATTTGACTAACGAAATCATGCATTGAATCATCTAAACTTTTCAAAGGACCTTGAAATATAAGCTCGACATCAGTTTCATTCGGTCGGCTAAGTGCATCTGCTACCACATTCTCCTTACCAGCAATATGAGACACAATGAAATCGAACAGTGCTAACCGTGTTATTTGGGAATTTATTCTACGAGAGTAATTAAGCCTATCTGTTTTACCAAGTATGCTGATCAATGGCTTCTGATCGGTCAATAACTTAAACTTATGTCCGTCTAAGTAATGCTCGAAGTGAAGCACAGCGGCATACATTGCTAGAAGCTCTTTGCCAAACGTATCATAACGTTTTTCTTGATCATTAAGCTTACGGCTATAAAACCCAATCGGTCTTACTACGTCCTGATCTCTTTGCTGTAGCACTGCCCCTAATGCAACATCTGAGGCATCTCTGATTAGTTCGAAAGGTTTTTCCCTATCTACAGTTGCTAATGTGGTTTCATCACTTAACATTTCCTTTGCCTTTTGGAATTTTTCTCTGTCTTCCGGACTCAAGATTATAGGCCAAGACTTCTTGATCGTGCTCTTTTCACGAGTGAGATGGCGTGTTAACGATCCAAAAATTCCGGCTAGACCTTGAATGAATCGACGATAATAGCTGATCATGCCCAAGAACCTTCGAAACTGACGTACGGTTTGGGGTTCCGTTACGTCCTTTAAAGCTTGGATCTTAACTTCCAAAGGTTTAATTCCGTCTTTGGAAAGTATATGACCAAGGTATTTAACTGAAGAGCAACCGATATTACTCTTATTAGGTTTGACCACTAATCCATATTGTTCCAGTCAGGTCAAAGCCGTTTCCAAATGCGTACAATGTTCATTTCGTGAGCGACTAAAAATTATTATGTCGTCTATATATACCCTCGCAAATGGACAATTCTGAAGGATTTCTTCGGCCAAACGCTGGAATGTCTGACTGGCATTTTTCAAACCAAAAGGCATTCGAAGAAATTCATGCGATCCCCCTCCTGGAAATCTGACTGCGGTGAGTGGTATCGAATTTTACTCCATTGGTACCTGATAATACGCTTTCTGGAGATCTAAAGTTGAATAAACCTCATATCCCATTATATCTCGGAGCAAAGTACTCTGGTTAGGGAGAGGATAAGAATGACCCTTCGTCACTGAGTTTAATAGACGATAATTCCCACAAACCATCCATTGACCCGGTTCAGGTTTGGGAACTACCACTATTAGGGAAGCAAAATTGGAATTTGTTCTTCTACAAATCCCCTCTTTGCGCAATTGGTGAAATTCGTACAAAGCAACTTGTTGCTTGTGTTGTGCCATTGGTTGAGCCTTCGGTGAAAAAGGCAACGGAGCCACCAATTCAATTTGGTGTTCTACTCCTATCTTCAAACCTATCCTTTTGGCACTGAAAAGTTTAAACACTGCTAGGTGCTTCTCGATTATATCAGCAAAGTCATGCGCGACTGTTGAGCGAGGTAAAAGGACTATTCTAACTGCCGACGTGTTAGACTCAGTAGGTGTTCATATCCGTACGCCTTCTGCGATAGTCCTGGTTTTGGGGTCTAATGTCAGCTTGAAATGTGTCAAGAAATCAATGCCAATAATATGGTCCCTGACATCGGCTACTAGAAAATTCCATTGGAAGGAAGATTTCTGGCCTAACGTTACCGACATTTCTTTCATTCATTTCACCCCTATCGGACTACCGTCAGCGGCTCATAGTTGATAATCAAATGTGGGGCAATCTGCTTCCAACACGTCTGACCTAACTATGCTTACCTCAGCACCCGTATCGATGAGAACTTCTAATCCAGATAATTCATCCTTATGAATGAACTTGTTGCTGGACAATCCGACAATGTTTTCCAGATCTCCGCTTAGTAAGTAGACTTTATATTCTTGGACTGGCGCGGTCGCCAAATTTTTTTGAGGCCCCTAACCTATTCGAGTCTAAAAGCCCCATAGATGCCAGATCGCTTGAAGTCCTAAAATTTACAGTACAGTCTGATAGGCTTATATTACCATTTGTATCTCCTAGGTTCAAGTCCGCAATGTCCTGCACTCACCTACTTGTGTCCTCAAATTCAATATCTGTTTCCAAGTCGAATTGGTATAACAATTAAATCGACACTTAATGTTAGGCAATCGGAATACGAAAGTAGGACCGTATTAGTTCCGAAAAATTTATCTGGAAAGAGATATACGTGAATAACAGAATGAATCAAATTTACCTGTTCCAGAGCGATTCTTCTCAATCTTGTATTATATTAGAACAAAAGCAATTAATGGAGTAATATATTTGATGACATGTATTCGTTTACTAGAGTAAAAAATGTTAAAATGCAGCAGACCTAAATTACAAGACCAGTCAAGGAACGAGATACTCGAAAAACTGAAAATGGCACACAATTCAAATTAAGTATTTAAACAAAGAATGTTCTGGAAAATAAAAAGAAAAAATTCTTTTTAAATAAAAATCGTTACAATCAGCCATGGTGGTTTAAATTTATCAGTCAATGTAATTTTACTTAAGGCGGAGTATTTAACTTCCTCCACCCAGGAGAAAGCTCAACCGGTCCTGTTAAGGGCCCCTTATCAGAACCATAACTCTATCCATAGCAACTTAACCGAGTTTGTAACGACGTACGGCTTTTACTTGAAGCTGAGGCGTTTATAGTATTATACAAATCATTCGCAAAATTGTTCTATTTGTTTTAATGTACTATTTTTAAATTTGTCCTAAATTAGTGGCAATACAAACATGATGAAATTTGCAAATGTGTTTGTGCTCTACTGGTTATTAATTTTTGTTGCCCAATTAGAATGCATTGTCATTGAGAACGATAGAGGTAGACTTAAAATGGAAATTATTCCTGACAATGCATTATACATATCATCAAAACTGACGTTAACATGTCTGTCTCAAAATAAGCAATTTAATACTATTTGGAAATACAATGGAGGATATATTGGAGAAGACTGCTCATTAACTAACTTGTTTATGGGCTTACTTAGTCAGTGTTCAGAGGAAGACTCGAAACACCGCCTTGTTTTTGAACGTGTATCACTACAATTCAATGGTAACTGGTCTTGTGAAAGTGGTCAAGATAAAGTTGAGTCAAATATAAAAATATTATGTGAGTATTGCGTATTGCTTTTTAATGGATTATTTTGAAATTCAACGTGATATTTGTTATTGAGCATGAAAATAATTGATAATTATTCTGTTCAAATATACTTTATAGCTGAAATTTTACCTTTTGGGTGAATTTGCTGTAATGTTTTATATTGACCACGAATAAGTTACCCTGTGGTTTGCTGCTTTCTATGTAATATTATAATTCTACTGGTGAACAAATTGCGCTATATATGAACACCCAAGTAAGGAATAACAAACTAGATATTTGGATTTGACACTGATTTCCCGCTCGCCTTACATTGGTCGTATTCACGAGACACTGACAGCCTGACTCTCCACAAGCTTCAATCTATTTTATTTCATCCGTGTCAATATTACCTAACATAATTTCAATTTCTGCGACAAAGTACTCCGTCGGTCGACTTAAGCAGCTGGTGCGCCCTTACCTTCGAAATTACATTCAAATTCGTCTGTCCGTAACTAGCTTATCCCGCATTGATGCTCGGACCCATCACGGTTCGTACTACAGTTGATCATACCTAGTCAAATGGAATCGCTTTTTCACCAGATCGAACTATCATGACGTTGATGAAAGCGCTTCACTTTCTCAACTCCTCTCTTTCCTATGGTTAAATAATTTTTTCTAGTTACAATTTCATTCATCTCTACATATCATACCTCTGATTTGTTATTTCAATGGTTTGGCTTGTTGACCTATAATAATAATAATAATAATAATAATAATAATAATAATAATAATAATAATAATAATAATAATAATACATTTATTTGGCATCAAAGGCCAACTGGCCCAACCATTGAAATAGCAAATCAAGGGTAGGATATGTGGAGGTGAGTGGAATTGTGACTAGCAAAGTATTTAATAGCAGGGGGAGGGGTTGGGGAGGGGAAAAGTTATCATTAACATCAAGATAGTTCCATCTAGTTAAAAATAAATATAAGCGAAGTTCCATTTGACTAGACAAGATCAATTGGAGATAGTCCGTGAAGTATCAGATCTTCAAGGTGAATGTGAGATCGGAAACAAAGATGAAGATGAAAAGATGGCGGCCCGGAGGTAGACGTCGACCGATGGAGTCCATTGTCGTGACGAATGAATTGATGGAGTCGGCAGGATTGAGGCGAGCGAGTCTTGCAAGGATCGCAGGCATCTGTAGAACGTGATTGTGATTAAAAGAAGACCAGGGAGAGTCGAAGTCCGAAGCGAACCGTTGGTGGATCGGTAGGGCTGTTGGGTTTCCGGTCCTCCGCTGAAACAAGAAAGAAAGAAAAGAGTTGGATGAGCAAAACGTAGTAGAGTATCCACAACGTGGATATAATGAAGTTAGGAATGAGCTGAGAGGTGGTATTAGTGAATCTAGAAGAAAAGAATAAGACCTATGTTGCCAAATATATATTATTATTTTTTAGAATGATACGTTAATAATATGACATTTATTATAATAAATATTTATTTGGCACCAAAGGCCATCTGGTACAACAAGTGAAAAGGTCCAAATAAAATTTAAAAATATGGATATGTGTAGTTGGGTGAAATAGTTACTAGCAAAATATGTATATATATTGATCACGGTGATGCTGTTAGAAGTTGAGTAAGAAAAGTGCTATCAACAACTTCGTATCAGTTCTTCACGAAGAAAAGTAAATTCCATTTGACTAGGATAAAATTGACTGGAATGTTGCTTGCGAAGATTCTGAATATCAATTTTATGTGCGGAATTCGCTGATCGTAGTTGCAAAAAGTTGAAACCGCTAGAATTTGAATTACCTTTAAATAGCTGAAATATAATGATGAGTAATTAGAGCAAATATGAAAGATGAATAGACTAGTGTAAGCAGTAAAAAGAAATAGGAAATATGGGGATGACTATTTGTGACGTTTAGATCTCAAGCTGGACGCTTAATTTAAAAACTAAGCGAAAAGTATCTTAACGCTACGAATTTTGTGGAAAGCTTAGACATAAAGATGACGTAAAAGGAGTAAAGAAGGAACCAGTTGCGTTACCAGTCATTGCTGTCGAATATGAATTTGTTAAATATAAGCTGGTTAACCGCTTTCTAAATCTCATGCTGGGGTAAGAGTTTAGTTTCTGTAGGTGGTGCGTTAGGTACACTTATGGCTTTAGAAAAGAGACAGATTTTGTTAAATCTATTGGGAGTTTTTGAACAAAGAATTGTGCGATAAATATTCATCCTATAAGATATGGAAATCAGTGACCAAATTAGTCAAAGCTATTGTACGAGAATCTTTAGGAAAGTTTAGTCAAGTTATGATGTTTGATTAAATCTGCCCTATCGGCATAGGCTTTTCGAGAACCCATCATGTATGAGATGTCCTTCGTTTATGCTGTGTATATATTATGTTCATATTTTTAATTCCCGCATATTAAAAAAATTTTCACCAACTTATTAAGTTTTATAATATAAATGCTTCGGAAAGAAAATCACGACTGTCCAAATTTATATATTTTCAAATGAGAATTATAACAAATTGTAGGAATAACCATTTACAACAAAAATTATGCTGTCTCTTATATAATAAATGTTATAATGGATTTATTTGGCTGCATTAACATGCAGACTTACTTTTACAAAAATGCTAACTTTTAATATTTGTTTAATGAAGGTAAATAATACTATCCATATAATAATTTGTTCAAATATTTTTTAATAGAAATAGTAAACACTTATAGGAATCCAGAAACCATTAGAACAAGATAAACGCAAGGAACTCTTTTAAATTGGTCCTCTATACCAAGAAAAATTTTAAAATAAAAAAAATATGAAATTTCAAGCTTGATAATAGGTGATTTGAAGTGCAGAAAAATAGCACTATAGCTGATAAAAGTATACATGACCAATTGTTGTTAAATACTAGTAAAGCTAAAATAAATAAGAGTTAGAGATGGTATGAATCTAGGTAAAAAGTCATTAAAGAGAATCTAAGCACGCTATTTCTGCTTTTGGTTGTCCCCGTATGCAAAACATTTATAATAATATTTAGGTCAGATTAGAAAACAAAATTTGCAAAAAATGTTTTATTTTAAAACAGAATACCGGAATAATTCATAAATGGTGCCAATATTTTTCCTTGAAATATATGTGCAAAAATGTATGGGTCGTTACGTGAGCTATTATGTTTTGCAAATAACTTGTGACAACTTCATGTAAATTCGAAGCAAATAGGATTAAATAAAGACCGTTCCTGTTGTGTTAAATGAAAGTGCGATTTTCTGTATTATTTTTATGGTTCAAGTAGATAAGTATAAAGAAAGGGGAAAAGATGCGAATGTCAATGGATGGCATGGGTTAGCAGAGACTTACCTGTAGAAGCAGACTCTACAGTATGGCGAAGCCTGACACCGTGAAATTGGGACGATGAATTATAAACGAGAAAATAAAGAGCAGTTGTTTCTGTATATAAAAATATTAATGTTCTTATGTGTTGTTAGTAGAAAAGCAAGAGGTGCTGGGGAAAAAACGGAGTCCCTCGATATATGTGCCCTTGAAATAAGAGCACCTTTAGGAAATAAAAGAGTTTCTGCTTTAATTGAAAAGATTTAGCGAGCATGAGAAGGAAGCAGTTGTAGCTTGTGTTGGGAGGTATACGTAAGGAAATGCACCTGAAGAGATTAAACTATAAGGACGGGTTAAAGCTTTAATATATAAAAACCAGATCGTCTTGTGAACTATAGATAAGAATGTATCGAAGTAAAATGAAAAATGAGATAATTTACAGAATGAGATTCCTAAATGTATAATACAGCCGATCAAAGGCAAATTGTAGAAGGCGTGGCTTGCAGAAAGTTTGTATATTGATTTCTTTCCTAAATTCATAAGTTTCATTTTCATAGGATTTTACCGAAACTCAGTCTTTGCGAGATTGGTCATTAAGTAATAAAATTGGCAAAGCACTGTATCAAAATGAAATGGGAAAAAGAACAATTAAAAGATAGTGCGATGTTTTTTTGTCAATAACTACAACTTTTGAAAGTTAAGAAACTGTATTTAAGACAAGCAGGTTGAATAATGTATTAGATGTTGCGCACCTAGTAACAAATTAAATCGAATTCGGCGAGAAGGATAAACCAAAGTCAGTATGAACGTAAGGTATAATCTTATGTGCACCTTCGTTTTGTGGTTACTGGCGACTTAGTAATAGGAGCCGTTATTTTGTTTTATTTCAACTATATATGTGTAAATCTGCAGTTGGGGAGCTAACTTAATATAAAGTCTTTGAAAATGCGACTTCAAAGCCAACTCACTATATATAATATATACCAAGTCTGTAAAGGATACCAACAGCATGTCTATTGATTCAGTACCTGAAAACAACTGGAGGCAGCTGAAATAAAAGAAAATAAAAACGTATAGATCAAAGATAAAGTAACCCATTGGAAACATCTTGCTATCCCCTGGCTGAATATAAGCAAATTACGTCAATTTTCATAGTTGTATTATGTGGGAAACCGTCTGGTATCCATCACTCCTTGAGGCATGACGTAATATGTCCATTTGTAATTGAGCTAGACACGGGGTTAAAATATTCTATGTATGTTTACATCCTTTTCTATCGAATCACCTTTAGCTTCATTTTAAATCAGCATAATTTAAACAAAAAAGAAATTAAATTTTATTAATCGCCTTTACACCTATCTGTATATTTATTTTAATTATTCAAAGTCATAGTTTATAATGCTAATCTCTTAATGTTTGAGCAAGATCAAATAAAAGGGCTTTAATTTCTCTTTCCAAAACACGCATAAGTATACACCTACGCACATACACACATATACATCTTGTCACTATTAACTGGTTAGAACTTCTGAAATTAAGAGATATCAAATAGATTCCAACTAAAGGAAAGGCTTTACAGAAAAATAAGTTGGCATACGTCTTCAAAATGTGCATAGAATGCGGTACGGACAGCACAGTAGTTAGTCTCAGACTCCAAACCCTTATGCCCCGGTCCGAATCCTGGCCGCGGGAAAATTTGGACAGTAATTGAAGAGTTCCAAAAAAGGACTAAACTGGTCAATGGATGAATTTTCTTTGCTACCCGATGCAATATTTAATTTACAGTGACAATAAATAAATTAATTAATATATATATATATATATATCTTGATCGGTGTGTGCGTAAGTGTATAAATACGCGTGTGTTGAAGAGAATATTTAAAAAAACCCATTTTATTCGGTCTTATTCAAACCTCGAAAATTAGTGTTAATCATTATGATTTGAATTAATTGCTATAAATATTAATAAATAGATCTCGACGAGATTACCAAAATTTCATTTCTTTAGTGCTAAAATTATGCTGAGTTATAATGAGGTTGAATGTTGTTCTAGAAATAAGAGATCAAAGCATACCTAGAATATGTGTAAAATCGGTTTTGTCTCGATTACATATGGCCCCATTGCATCGAGCTCTACGTAATATATTTTAACGTTCAAAACAAATAAACAGGTAGGAAATCTAAGGGAAATAATTTGCTTCTTATCTTTGGACGTATCAGGAGCAAAAAACATTATCTTGATTCCACCGCTTTGTTACAAAGCTGTAATTGTTGGCTGTCAATTTCGTGTTAAGCTTCTAATTAGCGAATGCATATGGGTATGCCTTTATATGCCTCTCACTAGCGGACTGAACAGTAGGAGTCGAACTATTAATTACATTGGAATATATAATCAACAGCAAATGTGTACGTAAGCGGCAGATACAGGCACTTAGCGTCTGACGCACTTGCTGTAATTTTTCCGAAATTAATTTAAAACTGTATGTGTAAACAATGTCTTGACGTCAACTTTAAAATTTATGTGGGACGACTCTACAACTTTCATTAGCATTCACCATAAAATATAAATTTCATTCTACTTTTGACATCATATGATTTTCTGCAACTATTATGTTCATGTTCATAATATTAGATCAATTAGAATGCTAAGTGTGCTTTTATTTTCATGTTCACGAATTTGAAACAATTGCCTACTAAAAATCCTACTGGTTTCCCGATTAGTCCGAATTTGTCATTCCATATTGGCCGTAATCATGGAAAATTTTGGCCTGGCCACTATAGCATGAACATTGCTTGTACTATAGGGTTTCAGCCAGCCTATATCATGTGGCGTATCGAATTTATTTTGCTGTATAGTTAGAACCTACTGTTTAATGATTTGCGACATAATGAGTGCAAGCAGCACAGAAACGAGGAGAAGTTTCCGTTATTAAAAGGAACGATTCCTACTGATACACTAAAATCAGATCTCCTGGTGGATCGTTCTCGTTATCATTTGAGTCAGATCAACTAAGAGAAAGTAAACTGTAAATCAGAAAACTAACCTTAATTTTCCTTTACAGTCAATACTAATTTTTTTATTGTTATGCGTCAGTGGAAGAGCATTTGATAAATGCTGATATACTGATATGACGCCTGATATTCTTCAGTACACCAAATTAGGTCGATAACTGTTACCTGCTATAAGGTTTTTTTCAACTAGATTGCTATTTTATAAATAAATTTACGAAACATTTATCTTGATATACGTCGATGTTCACAAATATAAGGGCTTGTTATTATAATCAAGGTTGCGATCTTGATATAAAAACCTGACCCATTAAGTACATACATTTGTCAGTATAAATTAAGAATTATATAGTGTAGAAAAGGCAATTCATCCAGTAGACCGATTTCGTCCTTATTGGGAACTCATCACGTACTGGCCAGAATTTGTCGCGGACAGGGCTCAAACTTGGGCACGTCTGCTTCGGAATCTGGTGCTCAGATTACTGAGCCACCCTGCCGCACACTACAAATAATATTAAGTTATTAGCTAACCAATGTTACTTGGTTAGTCATTTTTCTTTTAGGTGAAGCTCAAATGGCATCCATTTAGACCTAAAGTTCCAACTAACCATCCCAAATCTGTCATTACTTTACAAATAGCCCATTGCATGGAGAAGTTCTATTGAAATGAACATGTATATAATAAAATGAACATTGCTTTCGCGGACTGTGATAAAATTTACTATAATTGAGGTTGTGATCTTGATATAAGCACTTGACCCATTAATTACTAACGTATGTCAGTATAAACTATTAAATGTATAGTGTATTGGTGCTCAAATCACTGAACCACCCTGCCGCACAGTACACACAATTTTCAGTTATATTCTAACTAATGTAACTTGGTTAGTTATTTTTCTTTCAGGTGGAGTTCATATGGCATCCATTCAGACTCAAAGTTTCAACTCAGTGATTATAGAACCAGATTCTAAAGCAGACGTTCCCAGGTTGGAGTTCTGTCTGCGGAAAATTCTGGCCAGTACGTTATGAATTCAAAATAAGGACGAAATCGGTCTACTAGATGAATTGCCTTTTCTACACTATAAAAAAACCTAGCTTATTCTGAGATATGTAAGTTATAAATGGGTTAGGTGCTTATATCAAGATCGCAACCTTGATTGTAGTAATTCTTATCACAGCATGCTCAACCAACGTCCGTTTAATCATATAAATTTGCATTTCAATACCACTTCCTTATGTAGTGTGAAATCTGTTCAATAATGACAGATTGGGAATGGTTAGTTGGAACATTGGGTCTAAATGGATACCATATGAGCACCACTTAAAAGAAAAAAGACTAACCACGTTACATTAGTTAGTATATAACTGAAAATTGTGTGTACTGTGTGGCAGGGTGGCTCAGAGTTTTGAGCACCAGATTCTGAAACAGACGTGGTCTGTTTCGAGCCCTGTCCGCGGTAAATTCTGGCCAGTATGTGATGAGTTCCCAATAAAGACGAAATTGGTCTACTGGATGAATTGACTTTTCTACACTATACAAATTTTAGGTTATACTGACATTTGTATGTAATTAATGGGCGTGGTGCTTATGTCAAGATTGCAACCTTTATTATAGTAATTGTTATCAATGCCCGTGCCCAAAATATTCGTTTAGTAAAAGTTATTGTTTGTTTTCTACATTTTTTGGCGTTGGTTATCGACTTCTAAATGTATGCTGAAATATCCATACTCATTTATTTTTTTTAATTTTCTGGACAATCTATTTAATCTGCTGTGAGGTAAGCCTACATTTTTCAGTTTCTTTGTAAATTACGCGAAATTGTAGTTTTGCATCCTTGTTTGTAAAAGACGCAGGATTCCAGTTCCTTTGCTAATTTACATTTAAGTTGAAAAACTTACTCAAATGCGCAAAACCTTTTACATAGTGTTCCAATGTTGACCTAACTCATTAAAAGTATATTGTCGCCAAAGGTGTCAAATTTTGTCATCTGCTAAACGATTTTATTAGCACTGACTCCGAGCTTAATGGAAACTAAATGCTGACTACATTATACAATAAATCAAACTACGATTTTTACAGCGAAGGATCCGAAAGGAGCAAAATAGTTGTATCCGTAAGTGATCGACTGTCTACATGCTAAGCGGACGTTAATTTTTAAATTTATATTTCAAATTTAATTGAACTCTTCACCACAACTGATAAACGAATAGGCTGTTTGCATTCTTCCTGACGTATTATGATTTATGCATAAATGATTATCTACAGTACGAACAAAAACAACATTCCCTCAAAATATTTATTTACATAAAATAAGAAATTTTTAATACAAAAAATATACTTATTTGCATGACTAATTAATTCAACTTCCCTAGGTTGCCAAACCAGGAGCAATTTATGGCTTATAATTCATCAACATTTATCCAACCATTACTACATTTCAATTAAAAGCAATAATTAAAAATTTTAATAACTACCACAGGCTAAGTTTTAGATAGTAAATTAAAAGATATACGATAATTAGAATGAAACCATTCTTCGCAAGACATTACTATCGTTTTCATCAGACACTTTTAATCCATGTTAGTGCCGACTATGTTACGTGTTAGAGGAACACTGTTAAACCGCAATTTATCTGCTTTCATTCCAAATAGTTCACAACGTTTGTTGTTGCAATCATGAGACCAGAACTACTAACAGTTGCTCTTACTCAATAATTTTGATTTGATCTGGCTTCATGTTACATCATGTTAGCCCAATAAATGCATATGGATACGTTAATATTAAAAGGTAGCACATTCATAATTAGATGTGTGCTTTATACATAAATCGTTCCGCCGATATTCATGTCAATTACAACGAGTCACGTTTATGGTTTTCAATTCATTCATCCCCCTCATTGTTTAATTATTCATCGTGCTCTGAGTATAATCATAGAAGTTATTTCCTCCAACTGAATTTAGTATTTCCATATTGTTCTGCTGTTTGTATGAATAACATTAATTCATACTTTAAGTTCGCAAAATTTATTTAAATAAATAAAGCGGGGAAATATCAATCAATAATGTACCGTCCTATTTTTCCACATTCCTCACTCGAATATATAGTGGGTGATGAATCGCCAGTAAGCACGAAACGAATTTGCACGAGATTATTCTTTCCGTTCATGCTGTCTTTTATTCATCCTTCTGGCCTAATTGAAATAATTTGATACTAGAAGCGCCACACATCATACATAATTGAAAATATCAACCTCGTTAGCCAATGCAAAGTTTAGGTCACAATTATTCTTGGTTTTTGTAACTCAAGGTATGGAAGGGAGCATATTTTGTTTTTGTAAGATATTTATTATGACACACACACCGATAGTTTGGTTGGTGCAGAAATAGCAGAAATATTACGCAAATGTGTAACTGGATAATTTTTTATCGAAAATTCATAAAAGCAGAAAATAAATTCATTGAACAAACAGTATTACACTGTTAATATGATGTTAAATATTGGGTAACATTTGGCTATCACCTACGATGTGCTTATGATTACATTTTTAGTTTTACAACATCTGTTGACAACGTCTACATAATTTTTAATTGCTTTTTATGTGCACCTTAATTGCAAACTTTTCTCCTTATCTTTCGCCTTTATTACTGCATATTTTAGTACCCCCAGTGGTCCACATGAAATCAATTGTTGCTATTGACATAAACGATGATAAATCGGTTGATTCGTCTAAGGATCAAAATCCTCCAAAGACATCTGATGCAATATTGGCGGTTGCAGGTAGCAAAGCAGAAAAGTCCGTGATTGCGTCATATGAGAGCGATGATGAATTAAAGTCAGGTAAAATAAATTTAATACATAAAATCTGTAAATGCCTTTCACTTTTGCATATTTTTGTTACAAAATCAAATAAGCAGACCACAGAAGTCTTGTATATCTTTTCTTCCATCTAATCTCTTGTGATTCGTAATTTTATGACAAAAATTGACTATTATTCCATTTATTAAAAGGGATGCCGATTATTTTGTTTAATTTACCGCTTATTGAGCACTTAATAATTACACGGGTGCCGATAACAATTTTTGAATTGCCATTTGTGTAAATGAGATAAAAACCCATCTTATTTTATACATCAGTTGCAATTTATATGCTCAAAATATTCGTAAACTTATACGCGCTCTCTAACCAAACTCTATTGGTCACGTTTAGGTCAACAACGAATTACCACTTAAGTTAACTTCCAACCATGCGACTGGAGGTATTTTTGCTAAATTTTTTCAAAACTGGTTAAATACAATGAGATTAGTGTTTACTTCAAGCTCGCAAACTTGATTTAAAGAATTCCAACAGTGGTGTTCGCCAAGGCCGTCCAGTTTCTCCATTTCTGTTTAAATTTGTAATAGATTTCATTATGAACAGTACTCTTCCATACATTCAGGATGCAGGTGCCGAAATTCTCACGGACGGCAGATTAGTTGATCTTGACTATGCGAACGATATTGTATTATTGTGTGACAATCAGTATTCTGCTCAGGTCACTTTGAATAAATATGAAGTCGTTATTCTGTCTTTGGGTATTAAATTCGCACTTTCTAAATGTAAGATCTTTATACTGGCTCACTCGCTACTCACTCAAAATCTGCGGCTGAAAAATGAAGCTCTGGTAGTAGTTGACAGGCTTACTTATATCGGCAGCTCTGTCACTATCTCTGGCCATATGACTGTCAAGGTGAGTATGAGAATCTCGAAAGCCAGAGCTACTTTGACTTACTTTCGACATTTATAGAGAATCGCGAGTATTTACCTCTGGCTTAAGGGCGTATTAGCAATGCATCTGTAAGTGCTATTTCATTATATGCTAATGAGACTTGGCTTCTTAGAGTTTATGATTTTATCCAATACATGCATTCGACTTCCGTTGTTTGAGAAACATAACACGTATAGGTTACTAATGATGAATAACCATCGCTGACATTATTAGATGTAGTTTTGAATCGACCAGCAACTGGTTCTCGTTAGGCTAACGAATGAGACTTCATTAACTGCATTCGTTCGTTCACGTTCGATTATCCGGTAGAGCATTATTATCTCACCTAGTGTCTGACTAGCGTAAGAAAGAGAGTGGACAGATTTTGACATGAAAAATACAGCTATTGGGTAGTATAGGAGCCGCTTGTCTGCAGGGATGGAGCCAACGTGCACATCATAGTTCTTGGTTGGCAACAGTGCGTGGTATAGCATCGATTTCTAGTAAAGTCATCTTCGAAAGTTTCTTTTCTTAGTAAGGCAAAGTTAGTTACAATTCTTCTTTTTATTGATGATGTCATACAGTGAAAACCACGAGGGAACTTTATTGTCGTTGTTGCCTGGCCTTAAAGCTGACTTAGCCATATTGGTGTTGTGTAGAAGTTTAGTTTGCCTCATTTATGTGTACTATCTGGGTAAATATACTCATATTAACTAATCTCCTTCATAGATCACTCTCGTTTAAAATAATTTCTGTGATTTTTCTTTATTTTTGTCAATTAATTTTTTTATTGTTTTAATCATTTTAACTCGTATTTTTTCCCGTTTAATGGTTATATGATAAAGGAACATCAGTTACTAACGGATTTTGTATTACCGACCCTAATGATGACTTCTTAACATATTTATCACTTGCCATATATACTGAAGCGTTGTATCTTTTTATAGCCTTCAGTAGAGAACCATGAAAATTAAATAACGTGGATCAATTGGCAATATATATTCTGTAAAGTGCAAATCACAGATGCTGCACTTACTTCTAGCAGTCTCACAAACATTGTTCCTGGATAGAAATTCTTTTTACTAATTTCAATTTTATCACAATAGGAATTACATAGCAGCTTTCGAAACATTCAATTGAGCTCTACAATTATGGAAAAATTGATTTAATTAAATTCCATGACCACCTGCGCAAAAAAGAAGTGTTTAATTTCAAAACTTATATAAATGCCTTGTATATTATAGTTAGAATATATCTGTCACTGCGTAATAATTATACAGCCAACATTAAATTTTGTGTGCGATATTGCGATTTTATCCTAGTCGGTTATTTTCCGTAGTTTGATCTGGAACTATGGTGAAGTAAACGTAGATTAGATCGTAACAAATTTCCAGTGATTAGTATGAACGCTGTTGAAGCCTTGGGAAGAAAGGAACGAATCCGCCCCCAGCCAAAAAGAAGACAAACTCGATGCGTACTTGGAAATGAAGATCAATGGGATCTTTGCAAAACTGATAGTGCATAACATCAATCCGCGTACGAAAATCTTGGAGATTCACGTTTTGAAGCTCGCACTGCGCAAACATTCAAGAAATATAAAACAATGATGGATGTCTTAAGAAAATTTGATTATAATTGAAGATACATAAAATCTGAAAGAAGGAAGGAAGTTCGTAAGATTATGCTTCACCGGAATATAAACTAAGTAGGAAAGTAAAATCAGTAGCTTTAAAATACAATACATGAATCATTTTAAGACAGTCCCTTACCCTGGGCGCTAGACTCCTTAACCAACATAGAAAATGTTGAGCACTTAGACACATCAGGAGTGTATAAAATTATATTCAATGATTGTAATCCCATGTATTTTTCTGAGACCATACACCCATTAAAGGTAAGAGGAAGAGAACATATAACTGCATGTAAGTATGGACATGTTGTTAAATTGGATCTTGCCCGTCACGCAGTGGAGACCTGGCATACTCTTAATTGGGATGATTGCGGACGCATAACAATATGTAGTCGTAAAAGAATGACTCGATTTATAGGAGAATCTATCGAAATTAAACCTTGCGATTACATTATGAATTAAACAGTTGTGGAAAATTGTTATGTTCGATTTCGAATACAGCATTAGCTAGTGGTAGGAAAGGAAGATTGCACGAATCAGAATCTGAAGCTAGTTCCAGTAAATGATGGAGACCATCAGATTAAGACGGGCTAATTAATGAGCTTATTATCTAATTACTGGCTATTCAATTATTGAGAAGTTAGTTTTTCTAATTTTCACCCTTTAGATGATCGTTTATTTTTTAAAAGCTCTTAGTGAGTTGAACGTTTATGAAAGGACATTTATCTTCTTTACTTATATTGCTTATTCTTTCGTTAAATAATTTTCACAAATCTTTTGTCTAATCATCACTTATTTTATTTCATCTTTTAATTAGGCTTTTTATTCTATTAATATGATTTTTTCGCATTTAGCTCCCACCATAACTATTAAGATCACTCTGGTACTACAGCATTTCAAAAGTTAAGAATAAAATAATAATCTGACGCGTGCAAATGATGAAGTAATATCTGTTGACTGCAGTTTTATTTATATGGACTTACAAGTGTAATAAATATATTTAAATAATTATTATATATATATATATATATAAATGACGTGAGACTTGTTAACGATATTGTAACAACTGTTATTAACAAACAGTTAGATATAGTGTATGACGGAGAAATAATATATATGCAACAGTATATTGAGTTTTGCGCGTCTAAGAACAATTTTTTCATATATGATCAGAAGAATAAACTAAAGACAGCATGAACGGATGTATAAGCTCGTGCACATTCGTTTCGTGCTTACTGGCGACTCATCAATACGACACTGTATTACACCCTTTATCCATTATATATTTGGGGTGAGGAATGTGGCAAAGTAGGACGGTAAGATCTCCTATACGAATGTGTGAACATGCAACAGTTAAGTTATCTTCTATATAAGTCTCTCGACAATACTGACTCCAAAGCTAAATCTACTTTGTATATATATATATATATATATATATATATACATATATGTATATATATATATATTTATATATTTATATATATATATATATATAAATAGTTTGCAAAGGGTACCAACACAATAGCCATTGTGTTAGTACCTGATAAAAAATTTATTGTTGCCGGAAATGTATTTGTACCACCACTATGGTTACCGAGTCGGTAAATTGTAACCTGAGAGTGGATTTAAATTTTTGCTAAAGTTTAAAAAAATTGATAATTACAACTATTTCTGAGCAACTGTTAATCCAGAAAATTCATAAACTCTTGTCTTAATCGATATCAGTTATCACATTTCGCGGTAATCATTACATCATTCAATTAAATATAGAACAGTTAGATACTGTTTGTGGCGGAGAACTAACATATATGCAATTGTATTATTGTTTCTCACCTAGTATTAATATTTTTAAGATATGAACAGAAGTAAAAACCAATGACATCATGAACGGAACGTATAATCTCGTGCAAATTCATTTCGTGCTTACTAGCAACTCATCAGTAGGAACCGGTATTACGTCCTTAATCCACTCTATATTTTAATGAAGAATGGGGGAAATAGGACGGTACAATCTACTATAAAATGTTTAAATCTGCAGTAGTGAAGCTATCTTCATTTGAAGTCTCCGAAATTTAGGCTTCAAAACAATTTCACTATATGTAATATATATACCAAGCCTTTATAGGGTACCAACACTATGGCTATTATGCCAGTATGCCCAGACTGCAAACGTTACCAGCACTATGGCTGTTGTATCAGTACCTGATACCGACACTATGGTTGCCAAATCGGTACATGGTAACAACACTATGGTTGCCCATTCGGTACGTGTTAACAACCATAGTGTTGGAATTTATTTAAGCCAGCTTTGAAGTGGTATCGCTGAATACTTTACATCAGGTTGATTCTACTTTTGCTTTAATACTCATAAATATATGAGATTGCATCTTCCAAATGTTGCACACTTCTTGACCAAATATATGGTGGGTTTTGAGCGTAGTGCGGGTTTCTGTAGATGAGTCACCCATAAGTTTGACAGTTATGCGTGAGTGAAATTGTACGTTGTGTTTATTGTGAATTAGGCATATGCTTGTTGTCGGATCTGAATTAATTTGTTACTAGGTACGCAATACACAATGCATATATTCACAAAAAAATAGTTCATCACACCATAGAAATTAGAAATAGACTAATTTCGAGCTGATACCAAAATTGACGGTAGCGAGACAATTGTTAGCACTAGTAGGTCGTTAAAATCTTGATACCTTAACTTTTCAGGTGCACAGCTTGTTTTTTAATTGATTGATGGGTTCTCACTGGTCGCGTGACTCTGAAGCTGTCTTTACACTGCTTGTCCGGAAATGCTTATGAATCAAGATTTTCCACAATTGTCCTGCAACTGTCAAATGTGATACCAACTCTAAAGATGAAAGAACTACTAAAACGCAGATTCCTTTTAAGGAATATATCAAAATAAAAAAACATTGTTTTTTCGGTCATTCTATCGTTGAAATGAAACCGATTTGGTTTACTTTTCAACTCTTGTTCCAGCTGTTATTTTTGAACAGACGGTATGCCATCTAGAGATGGGATATGGAATTAATTCATCAGACAGGATTATATATATATATATATATATATATATATATATATATATATATATATATATATGATGTCCATTCCTTTTTAATTAAACAGTATTCTTATAATTAGGAAAACACAAATAACGAAGTGGATAAAGGCCATTTATTTCGCGAATACCAATCATCTCTTATACAATCATACATATTTATACATTTTAGGTTTTCAATTGATTATGCTAGTGGTAACAAATCTGACTCGTTTTTACTGCTGTTTCTTGTTTTGACTAGTTGGTGAGTGTGTATGCGTTTGTGTTTCTGTGTATGCGTGTTTGCATGTAAAGGTCATTCTCGCAGTATTGCGAAGTGATGTCTGA